>VZRE01001531.1:86510-179471 GCA_013396775.1 Cephalopterus ornatus
GCCCCCGGCTTCCTCTGGAGGGGCGTCCGCCGTCTCCTCGGCGAGCAGCCCCCGCCCCGCGGCAGGCTCAGAGCCACCCGGCCCCTGCGGAAGAAATGCTCCCCCGCGCTACTCAGGGTAAGTTGGAAGGAAAAGTGAGCCCTCCTAAACCCGCCGGTTTTAATGTGATACAGGTGAGTGGCAATTACTGTAATTCAGTGAAGCTTTGCGCGATTACCTCATTAACAATGAAGAGATGGTTTGTCACTTGTATGGTCCTCAGAAAGAAGGCAATTAGCCGTCAACAAATGTTCACGTGCGGTCTGCATAAGCTGGTAGTGGAGCTCGTTACTGACCTGTATTTATTGAATAAGTATTATTTGATTATTTTTTCCTTCCTCTTCTTATAGGTTGTAACTTTTGCAAGACTCGTGACATGAAGTAGAGCAACCAGCACTTTAAAGAGCTCTGCCGTAAATACACCTGTATCTCTGAACATTGGCAGATTTACTGGAGGCTCTTCCCAAAGCCTGCTCGGATCAGAACGTGTAAAATTTCCAAAGGCTTCATAATGGAGTTCTTAGCATCCAAAGGAGATTATATTAGATATTTCAAAAGATCTTTATTGCTAGTTTTAGTATGTGTAATAGTTCTTGTGTGCACTGATCAGGACTACTATAGTTTACTTGGAGTGTCCAAAGAAGCGAGTAGTAGAGAAATACGACAAGCATTCAAAAAGCTGGCATTAAAGTTGCACCCTGATAAAAATCAGGTAAGTTACATCTTTATCCAAGTCAAAGTTGTAGAGTTAATGGACCTCAGTTGGTTAGAGCCTAGTGCTAGTAACACCAAGGTTGTGGGTTCAATCCCTGTATGAGCCATTCACCTAAGAGTTGGACTCAATGTTCCTTGTGGGTCCCTTCCAACTCAGAATATTCTGTAATTTATTCTGTGATCTTAATGTTTAAACAAAAAGTAGTATTATCTAAAAGGTTTCTCTGTTGCTGTGAAGTAATGTACCCACTTGATAACATTGTTCAACTCAGATTTTCTGCAGAGAAAATTTACAAAAAGGAATAGACTTGTCCTACATGGTTGTGTTGAATTTGGGCTGTATTAAACTGCTGTAGTAAAGAGGGTTGAGATTCTTTAATTCTCAGTTATATTTTTGTAAATAGAGGAAAACTTACATGTCCACTGTATTACCTTGTTGCTAATGATCACTTTATCTTTCCATTTAGCTTAGGGGAACTTACTCTTTCCCTAACATCAAATCTTATCTAAATAGCAAATAACAACAGCCTGTTCTGAGACATCAGTCTCCAAGTATCATACTGGACAGAACAGAAATTTCGGGGCTGACAAGGCACAATGATGGAGGTTATAAAGAGCTCTAGGCTAGAGAGAGAGGACTTCAAACAGTTCAATCTGAAATACAAAGAAATCACTTTTAAACTTGAACAACATCAGTTTTTCCTCAAAATGACTAGAAATAAGCAGAAATTTACAGGAATATGAGGGTTTAGATCTTTATATGTAAAACTGTACCTGCATGGAACCCCAAAAGACCGCAGTATTCCATATGAGCTCAGGGCCTGCCTTCACAGACTGCGCTGGAGCCTCTAACAGAGCTCAAAGAGAAAGGCAAATGTCAACAAAGTTAGAAATGCCTACTTGGACCTATGTAACTGCAAGTTTTGTTTTCCTTACCTTGATACCTTCAAAATAATGACATTTTAGGTCAGATTCTGTAGTTTCCAAATATGCAGATACTACTAAAGATTTTTCAACAGGTTATTTTCAACATATATGATATATGAAGATGAAGCCATTAGACAAATTCCATAATGGTAATTAATTTCCTGTGTGTCTTAAAGAATCTTTAAGAAAAACTGTCTTTTGAATGGAATGTGTAAGCAGAAGTTGAAAGAGTGGGAGAGTGTGGCGGATTTGCACACCACTGTTACATTGCACCAGCACAGAACCCAAACTGCAGTTTAGAATATGTCTGCAGATTTTTCACCATTCTAATTCCAAAGCTACCTAGAGCTAGAATGCTTTTTAAATAAAAAAAGGGGGCATCTGTCTACCCTGTAAGACCAGAAGGGATGAATCTGTCTTTACAGCAGAGATTTTGAACTGGACAAGTGGGGATTCTGAGAGAGTGGAAAAGATTATAGAGGAAATGGTAAGTCTTCATTCTTGAGTAGTTTTTTCTTCCATTGAAGAGAGAGAGTTGAAAGAAGAGGTTGTAACATTCTCCAGTGACCCCTCCTTACAGTTCACTTTGTATTTCGGTTGGTAGTTTAGTGAGGATGAAGAAATAAGGCAAGAATACATCCGGCTTCCGGAAAGAAAAACTTTACTGTAGTTTGTTTGTAGATCACTGTGCAATATCTGCTTCTATCACAACTGACATCATTAGTAGGGATATAAGTCGCATTTCCAAAGTTTATTTTCTCAGCATTACATGCATAATATGGTTTATTAATTAATTACTAATTAGAGTTTTCTGTACATAGAACGATCCAAATGCACATGAAAATTTTTTGAAAATAAATAGAGCATATGAAGTCCTTAAAGATGAAGATCTACGGAAGAAGTATGATAAATATGGAGAGAAGGGTCTTGAAGATCAGCAGCAAGGAGGTCGTTATGAAAGCTGGCACTTTTATCGCTATGATTTTGGTAAGTTATGATGTATGTTTGTGATTTGCTTAAAACAGTCACAAGTAAATGCAGTATCAGATCTTGTTATGTGTTTCTGCTGTATCCTCTCCAGATTTCTGTCTGCTCTGTAGCTGTCACTTTCTGCTGACCCAATATTTTATTTACCCTGTTAATGGCTATTCAAAAATGTAATGATCTATTTACCTAGCCTTTTGTTCCTGCTGCTTACCTTTTTATAGGTCATCTAACTTCTCGTTTATTTTTTTTAAAGTGCAAAGCTTTTTTTTTCACTTAAATTTCAGGGTTAATGTTTCGTCACGATTCTTTTTAACTTTTTAATGCTGGAGGACTTTTTTTTTTAGATAAAGTATTCTTCAAGTGGATTTTGAAAGGAGATTTTTGCACTGTCAAGCCTATTTTATATACAGTTATGCAATTAGAGATCAGTAAAGAGGTAGTAGAAAATGGAAAAAACCAAACCAGAATCATACCTAAAATGATCTTGAGACAAGTTATTTAATGTTTGTCTCAATAAATTTTAGGTAGTCATAGGGAAAGGCTGCAATAAACAGTTCTCAGAGCTCCTGTAACACAAGTAATCTAAAATAGGGAGCTGAGGAACATGGTTTGATTGAGATCAAAGAAAGAGCTGACAGGAAACTCCACCTTGGCAATAATTTTTTCTGGTGTAGTTTGATTTAATATGTCCCAATCTATAAGCAACTCATGTCTTTCAAAATTGAAATTGAATAAACCAGTGTTGCAACTATCACAAAAAAATATGGAAATTATCCTAAAAGTTCTTCAGATAAACAGATTTAAGCAATTTTATCTGCTTGAAGTTGCACTGCTTGAATAAAAAGCAACATACTTAAATGTCTATTTTTATATTTTATATGTCTGTGTATATATTAAAATACAGATTTATATATATTTTTATATATATATGGGTGAATATATGTATTAGATTACAAGAGATATAAATGGATAGTAAAAAGTACCTTGTCACTTGTAGAAATTCATTTCTCTCATTATTTATTTCTATTTAATCCTCGTATACCTCAGGTGAAATGACATCTCACCATGTTAGGTACTGTAAAAGATCTGTAACCATAGTAGCATAATATAATATGGTATAATAGTATTTTTGGTAACTCTGTGCTGCCTCTCTTGTGTAGTTGAAGTAGTAGTGTTTTGTAGTGATGCCCTAGGTAGGACTGGTTCGCTTTGCCTTCCTTGCCCTTATTCTGTCCACTTCATTCCACTGCATTCATACGTTCTGTTAGTGGAAAAGCTTGTGGCTGAAACACCTCTGTGATCTAAATGTTTAAATAACCAGAGGCTGAGAGAAAAAGTGAAGGCGTCTGGACATTGCATAAAGCTCCCAATGAGAGCTGAAGCTTCTTGAATTTTAATCTGACAGCCGGTTGATGTCATTTCTAATATTCTTGCCATAACAGCAGTATTTATAATTCTCTGCTTGCTCAGTGGTTTGTCTACTAAAATACCAAAAGAGCTGTTCTGTTCTGATAATGGCTTTTGTAGCATGAGCGTGCAGGAGTTAGCAAGAGGTTAGACTAAGGTTACATATTACTAAACAAATATAGCATTTTTGTGAAAACTATCTCTGCCAGCTTAGTATTTCAACTTAAATCTACTGTCTTCTGTTTTCTGTCTTGTGAATAAGATGATAATTTGTTTCTTCATTTTAGAGATGGAAAAATAAAAAGCAATTGTTGTTTTTTTTAACAGGTATTTATGATGATGATCCTGAAATTATAACATTGGATAGAGGAGAATTTGGTAAGTTTTAAATAAATGGCTGTCTGCTTGACAACACAGCAACCCAAATAACAATTTTTACATATTGAGCTGTGTATCTATAGGCTTCTATTAAATATCTATGCAAAAACCTGTCAGAAAATCATCTTCACATGAGAAAACAAACAAAAAACTCCCTCAGTGCTTCCTGAAACTAGCATTTGCTAGTTAGCAAATCGATCAATATTGATAAACAGTTTAGATTAAGTTTGAAAGATATTTTTTGCGATCTGTAAAAGGAAATAATTAAATTTTTTTTTCTCCTAATTTACCATTGCTATTTCTCTTGTGTAAAAATGCAATTGATAGAACTTTTCTGTCATTTTTTTCTGTGAAATCCAGTCACGTGTGCCTTGCACTTGTGCCTTGCACAAGAGGTTCAAAACCAGGAGGAGGCACCAGATACGAAAAACACAGCTAAGTAAAACAAAGTGTGGAAAGATAACACTTTCAGTGAAGATATCATTCTTTTTTTTTCTTTTAAAATTTTAGCTGTTTATAAATAAGAGAGACTAGAGAGAAAAAATGTTGGATTTTGTGTGATTTTTTTGCATTTTGAGTAGAGTTTCATTTGTACAGACTGGATCTACATGTTGAACTAGTTCTGTAAATTGTTCTAGTAGCAGACCCTCATGATGCTCTCCCTGGGAACCTGGTTTTGCTTTGGTTAATTTGCACAGCCTACACATTGCTTAGTTGTCTTTTTTGTGAGGTTATTTTAATATAAGCAAATATAAATTAGAAAATTCACTATAAAAATTATGTCCAAAATTGGAAAGGCTGAAAGCTGATAACTGCTCTGGGTATATATTTTGCTGCTGTTGTTTTCTTTCATAAGGAAGAATATTTAATTATGTTTGCCTTGACTTTTCTAGTAATCATATTAACTTTGATTTTTAAATTCGATTTTCACCTATTAGACGCGAATTCTACATAGAAAGATTGCCAGGTGGAACCCACTAAATACATAAAGTGATATAAGGAAATGGAAAATTCTAGTGGGTAAAAATCTTATAGAACTTGTATTTTGTAACCAGACTTGAATTATCACACATTTTGTCTAGATTAATCTGCAGAGAGTACTTTTTTTCTTAATTAATAGAACAGATGCTTGAAAGTCAGGGTGCTGATAGCTTCTGTGACTTTTGTGCACCTGCCTACAACAGTATGTGCAAGTGAGATTCAATCTTTATCTCATCTGAGTTAATGTTACTGTGCCTGACATTTAAATACTTAGTACAGCTTTTGGGGAATACAATATAGTAAAAATGTACATTCTAGATATAATTATATTATGGATGTGCATGACTTAGCTATAATTTTCTTCTCTCCATCCAGATGCTGCTGTTAACTCAGGAGAATTGTGGTTTGTGAATTTTTATTCTCCTCGATGCTCCCACTGCCATGATTTAGCACCTACGGTATGTACAAGTAAATTAATTCTGAAAATTCATTGTTTTTAATAGCATAAAACTTAATGAAGTGGATATTTATACTGAATCTGAAACCAAAGACAACAAGTCAGAATACCAGAAGTAAAACATGTGCTCATTTTTCATTATATCTTTATAGGAAAATAGCCTCTATTTTTACGTGGAGTTTTTTTTTTTAGTGGAGAGAATTTGCTAAGGAAATGGATGGAGTAATACGCATCGGAGCTGTTAACTGTGGAGATAACAGAATGCTTTGTCGAATTAAAGGGATTAACAGTTACCCCAGTCTGTATGTTTTCAAAACTGGAATGGTGAGTGATAAAATTTCAAGCGTTTTTAGAATGAAATCTGGAACAGATTTACTTGTTCAGTCTTAGAGATTTATATAAAGATCTTTCTTTTAATATGTTACTTCCTCTAATAAGTTTAACTTTTAAAGTTAACTTTAAAATATATATATTAATATATAAAATTTATATAATATATATAATAAAATAAGTGATAGTATAATTTTACATTGGTTTTCCTGAATAATTTTTCTGTGCAACATGTCACTTCTGATTCGGGAAGATGCTGTCACCAGTAGTGCTATTGCAAAGCAACAAATCTCCTTGAACAGTTTCTCCTATAATGTTGTAATGGACTTTTCAAATATGAAGCATAATCTGTGGTTTTGACCATATGCCTAAAGAAACTCGGAAATTCCTTCCCTAAGATTTCCTCCATGCTACCTGCATGATGTACATCGCTCTTTACAGCTGCTTGTTAAGTAGTGGCGCTGGGGTGGTGTACAAATTGCACTTGAATAGATGGGTACGTTTTGACAACGAGAAGTTTGGAGAGGTTAAACGCTAAGTGGAGCGATGCAAGGATGTTTTATTTAAATAGAAATAATAGTCATTGGGCGTTGGCGTTTCTAAGGCTAAATTATCCTCATGTGGCTGCATTTGGAAAGAAATCACATTACAAAATTTAAATTAAGGTTAAATTCCAAACATTCCAATATGGGAGGGAGAGAACAGTTAGAGGTTAGAGGGGATGGTGGGGGGGTTGGTCCTGCACTTGCATAAATGCAGCTATAAAAACACAGTATGTTTTGGGATGATTTTTTTTCATTTTCTTTTTTTCTTAATTTTATAAGCTCTACTCTTTGTCTTCTATAGCAACCAGTGAAATATTATGGAGACAGGTCAAAAGAGAGCTTAAAGAACTTTGCCATGCAGTATGTTACAAGCACAGTCACTGAGTTATGGGCAGGTAATGATCGTGGATTTTGCAGGGGGGGGCTGTCCTTGAAATTACTTTTACAGTACCAAATATGGCAGAATTTATGTATACGACTGAATCTTTTAACTGTTGCTAAGTCTTATTTTTGAGTTTAAAAACGGTTTATGTAATTTGCTAATATAAACCTTGTTTCCTAGTCACATTTAACTAGTTACAAACTGATGCAAATTGTTTCACTGTTAGGAAATTTTGTTAGTGCCATCGAAACTTCATTTGCTTCTGGCGTTGGTTGGCTGATCACCTTCTGTGCTGAACGTGGGGGTAGGTATATTAAACACTTGCCAAATAAGGTGATGGAAAAAGAAGTACTTTTGTTGATAGTGGCATAATACCTTTTGCTTCTAAAAAAAAAGGTAAAACATCTTAGGTGATCACAGTGTTTGGACTGTGGGTCATTTAAGCTCCGTTTTAGAGGAAGTTTGACAAAAGGGACATTAATAGAAAAATTATGCTACTGTGCTTCTGTAATGTCCCAAGAGTCATTAAAGCAGCCATCAAGTGTAACCCATCAGGAAGGGAAGTGGCAGAAAAACTTCTACCTTCAGTTTCCAGCTGAAGCTCAAGTGACAGATATTGCATAGGTACATGCCAGCTTGTCATGATAGCTGAGTACAAGACCACCTGTATTCAAAATTTAGCTGAATAATTTCTTTTAAGTTAGGTTTGGATATAGTAATTGGCTCTTACCACTGGTTTCATGTCAGAGTTCAGATTCACGTTATTTTTTGTAGCTGTTTGTCACTGGCTTTTTTGGGATTAGTAATGGATAAAGTATATGAGAACATTACCTTAGTTAGAGCTAAGTAAATGCACTACACCTTTGACAAACAAAGATTTCTCAGCCTTATGAAGAGACCTTTGTTCTGTGAACGGAATAACCAGAGCTGCAGTCTTGGATCTACATTTGTAAATAGCTTGATTTCAAGTTGCAGCCCTTTTGTTATCGATTTGTCAACTGTGGTTCAGTTAAGGAGATGCATCTTCTTCAAAAAAAATCTGCATCCGAAGGTAACCGTTCAAAGTCTGGATGGGTAATTAAAGCATGTGATGTATTTATTATATTGGGCGATTATTTGTATCACAGAAAATGGATATTTCCATTGAAATATCATTCCAAGACAGTATGTAGATACCTCTTGGATTTATTTTTTTTAAACACTGATTAACAAATTTTGAAGGTCAGTCTCAATATAGCAAATAAAATAGTAACATTTTTTAAATGAGACTTCTATGTTGAAGCAAGAGAATGTTATTCATGGGCTTTTTTTAACTTAGCATAGATAATCATTAAGTGCTCATTACTAGGTGTTACAACTCCAAGTCACTGAAATACTGGATGAACAGCTAGGAAGCTTGCCTTTACAAATGGTTACATTTGTAGGGAGGAAAGGGCTAATTCTAAGCAGGGATAGGTTTATTACATTAATAAGGCAAAGTTTTCTGTTTGTAAATAAATCGTTTTTATTTTGCAGATTGCTTGAGTTACCAAACACGCCTTAAGCTAGCTGGCATGTTGGTAAGCAGTGTTTCACTTTGAAAGCATTACCTGTTATATTTAAAACAAAATAACAGAAGTGAAAGTGTGAAATTGTAGCTAAAACTCTCATTGAGTGTAGTGGAACCAAGATTTCACCAATTAAGTTTTAGAAAAGTAAAATACTTTGACTTAGTAGCTATTGAAATAACATTAATTTTTTTTAAGAATTTTATAAAATATGAATGCATATTAACTAATGAATTACAGTGTGGTTTCCTTCCATTTTCTGAATGTTGTATATAATTGCCTGTGCTGGGATTTTTGAAAGCATTTCTGAACCTGAAATTAAAAAATGCTTTGGTTTTGCATTTGTTTTTGGTTTGTGTTGTTTTTTTCTTAATTACAGGAAGGTCTTGTTAATGTAGGCTGGATGGACTGTGGCACCCAGGGTGAGCTTTGTGATAATTTAGATGTCTCATCTAGTACTACTGCATACTTTCCACCCGGAGCCACCATAAATAACAAAGAGAAAGGAGGTGTTTTGGTACGACTTGTTTTTCATTCTGTATTTAGATAAAGTGATAACCACGCTAAAGGAACATCTAAATCATTTTCAGACTGATTATATACAACCGAAAGGATTTTTTTTTTTCTTTTTTCTTCCAAGCTTGTATGCTTGAGTTTATATCCCTCCTGTCTTCTCAGGCAGTGATCCTGGAGGTGGCCCCCAGTTTGCTGGTATGCTGGGAGAGCGCACAGGAGTATACTGCAGTAGCAGCAGCCTGTAGCTCTGCCAAGCCACCTCCTCAGGAGCCTTCCTGAGCAGTGTGGGAATCCAGGGGTAGGATGTGCTGTGTGACAGGCCCCAGAGCTATTTCTAAAGCTGTTACCCAGCTATCCTGGTAAAAAGGATAGCTTCTCCCAAGTAAAAAGTCATAGGACAAGAGGAAGTGGCTTCAAGTTCTGCCAGGGGAGGTTTAGCTTGAATATTAGCAAAAATTTGTTCACCAAAAGGGATGTCAAGCATTGGAACAGGCTGCCCAGGGGAAGTGGTTGAGTCAGTATCCCCTGAGGTATGTAAAAGACATACAGTTGTGGTACTTAGGGCCATGGTTTAGTGTGGTGGACTTGGCAGTGCTGGGTTAAGGCTTGGACTTGATGATCTGAAAGGTCTTTTCCAACCTAAATGATTCTGTGATTTGCCACATGCCCCTAATTTTTTATTCCAGAAAGAATATGCCCCAGGTATCACAAGTTTGAGAAATGCTACTCTGACATGTGTGATAAAAGTACTCCTACAGTGTCTGTCAGTACAGATTTTACTGCTCAACTCTGTTTTAGTATTACAACCTCCTCCTACATTTGTATGGTAGTTTTAACGTTCTTAATTGATGGGAGACATTTCTGTTTGAGGCACGGTTGTTCCTTTGTTGTCACTACTGTTATCTGTTTCTTTCAAAGGAGGAAATTGTAACCTACCTACTTTGAACCTCATAACTTACCAACTCTGTCTTACTGATTCATATTGCTTCCGAAATTTTAGAAATTACTGAAACTTAATTATCTGTACAGTGCAGTTAAGGAAGGCTGTAAAACTAGATTGGAAATCTTATAAACTTGACTGCTGGTTTGGCGTGAAATTTGAATTTCAGATTTTTAGTCCCTGTCTTGACAAAATACAATCTTTTGAGTTTAATACTGTAGGCAAATAAGCTAAAAAGCAGTATTCTGAGTGATGTTTGTGAAATTATTTGTATGGAAAAGAAGCTGGTCAAACAGCATATTACTAACTGCATGCTCCAGTTGATGGAAAGGAACAAATCAGAATAATTTCCCTGACACTTTTAGTACTAACCATCAACAATCAGGTTGATGTTTGTAATTCCTTGTAATAAAGACAGTTAACTTTCTGTCCTAGTTTCTTAACTCCTTGGATGCCAGAGAAATATATCAGGAGGTAATGCAGCATCTACCAGACTTTGAAATTATTTCTGCAGCATCATTAGAGGTAATTTTTTAAAAATATGTTAAGGTTTCTTAGTATAAATAGTATAAAATTAGATATTAGATAGTATAAAAATGTATCATATATATATATAGCTTATATATTATTATTTTTTACAGTTTTCAAAACCTGTTGACACAACAACCTGGTATTTAACTGAAAATTACTTCTTTTTCTCCATACCCAAAATTATTTAACATTGTTTGTCTACATTTATTTTTGTTGTTTAGCAAAACAATGGAAGTAAGGAGGGAAATTTCATAAGAAAATAAAACCCACAGAAATTAGTATTGCAACTCACTCTGCAACTGTAACTTTCTGGTTATTTTTTTAAATTAACGACATTTTAGAGAATTTTGTTTTAAATGTATTTTGTTCACTGCTGTACGAAAGAAAAAAATACTTGTTAATCATGGGAAGTTATGTATGAACTGAAATTAAGAGTCATAAAAATAACTCGTGTCTTGAAGGAAAGAAAAAGGAAGCCTCTTTTCACACTTGTAGTTGCACACAGCAGCATAATTTACAATAGGAAATGCACATGAAAACAAAAAGTATAGAGAGTAGCTTGTAGCCAGCTTGTTCTTAGATTTTCTCCTCTTTCCTGATTATGATGCAGTAAAAGGAAGTTTAGTGGAAGGACTACATGAAAGAATTTGTTGAGGAGGTCACACGGAGATTAGATGAATAACTGGGCATTTGCCTTTATAAAACACAGAAGAATTTTACAGGTTGGTATAATTGGGATTAATTTTTTTCTTTGCCTTGTGTTTTTCTTGTTTGTTTTTTCCCCTTGGTTTGAAGGACCGTCTGGCGCATCACCGGTGGCTGATTTTCTTCCAGTTTGGGGAGGGTGATAAATCAAATGTACAGGAATTTAAGAAACTTAAATTTTTACTTAAAGATGAACATATTCAGGTGAGACTGCTCACTCATTTACTGTTAAATTCCATTTACATCCTGAGAACAAGATGGTATGATTTTTATTGTTATTAGCTGTTGCTACTACCTGCCACCTTTGGTACTAAAAGAGATATGGTATAATATGGTAGCTCTGTAGTAAAGTTTTTTATTTAAAGCAAGCAATTAAGTTTCCCATCCAGCTTGAATAATTTAAAAGTAATTAGGAAGGCTGTCTTTTAAATCTGCTCTCTGATGGGAAATGTTGCTGCAGATCCCATTCAGTTAACAATTCCAAGTTAACACTTCAACATCAAATTTATGTATGTGGAACTATATTTTTTAATTATTCAGAAAACACCGTGATCATGTTGAACATTTTCTTAAAAAGAAACCAAATTCAAACTTTGTACTAAAGGACTATGACTTGTAGTATTCTATAAGATATGTATTTTTAAAAAATTGTTGCTTTGAATAGAAGAATTTTGATGTCACATTTACATGACATTAATGTCTTTCTGGTTCCATGCTGTTTTATTTGGGGAGGGGTAAAGGCAGTTAACTTGAAGTTTTTATTCCCCCATTTTGGCCTTTAAGTTAAACATTAGCAAGCAACCTAATATAGTTGTGCTAGTAGTTTTCCTTGAACATTCTAATTTGTCTTAAGAACTCTGTTGTTTATAAAAAGGCTACTACTTTTCCATATTTTTGCCTTTTTTCCTAACTCTTACTGCCTTTCAAGATATGTTAATTTATATAAATTAGGGTACTTTAATTAAAATGGCACTGTCTGTTAAACAGGTTGGCAAGTTTGACTGCCTTTCTTCAACAACCATCTGCAACAAACTATATGTCTATCAGCCTTGTTTAGCAGTCTTCAAAGGAAAAGGAACTGGAGATTATGAAATCCATCATGGTAGGGGAAGCTTTGGCAATTTTAAATCATTACATAATCCCTTTGAGATGACAATATCTTTGGCAAACTGCATTTGTTTTCCCAAAGAACAGTTTTGTAGCTTTAACATTTGCTGGTTTTCCCCTGACTGTAATGTAGCATTGCACAAACTTAAAATTTCCTTTGGTTTTCTTTTTTCTGTTTTTCCTGGGTAAGCAGTCATCAGATGCCAAGAGATGTATTTTGTCTTTACTATGATGTCTGTTTCAACATCATTTACATAATTATAGACAAATGAAATCTCAGAAGCTGATCAGGACAGCTCCTGCTTTGGGTGGGATAACCAAAGAATGTTGTAAGACACACCCTTCACAGAGGCTTAACATGCTAGTTACACAGTGCAGCCAACTTGAGAAACTTGAATTTGTTTTCATGTATCACTGCAGTAAAGCTAATGCCGTGCTTTGTTAACTTCTCTCCAAAAGAAAACTAAACTGAGACTTTTTTACCACTTACTTTCATTTTCAACACAGCAGTTTCCTTTCAGGAAAAGTTGGGACTATGTTACTATTTAATGCTGAAAGGATTCAAAAATGCTGGCTGAAGAAGAAGGGAGCCAGAAGCAAAACTGTAGTTTGCAGTAATAGGTGTAGCTTCATCCAGAATGCAGCACAAGGCAGTTATATAAGATGAAGTTCTCGTTTTTCAGCCTCTGAAGTATCAGAAACATCTTGGTAGAATTAAGTCAGAACCTCAATACTGTAATAAACAAGAAAGGAAAAAAGTTTTTGACTACTTAGAAAACATTAGATTTACCTAAGGGCGAGAGATGATTCCATACATCTAATGATTGCTTCCAGGAAAAGCCTTATATACTTTTTGCAATTTCCACTCCTGCAGGGAAGCCAAGAAAGGGTCATATCCATACAGCATTTCTATAATGGTATAGATTACAGGGTAAGAGAAGTGCATTGGACTACAGTACATACTTTTTTTTCTGAATTGTTTGGTTTACTATTTACAAAATAGATGGAATGTAGAACATTTACCAGTAGTCATCTCACTCCAGTATTTGTGACAAAATAATACTCAAAAGGATTTTTTTTTTGAAGCTATGTTGAAGGGCTTCAAATGTTTAAAATCTAAGAACAGTAATAAGTCTTATAAAGTCATTGTGCAGTGACTTGAGATTTGATCACCCTGAAGTTCTTATTTTCAGTTCATTTCAAGACAAACTCATTTCTGCGGACAAATATGTATACAAAGGGTATGAAGATACTCGATCTTTGCCCATTGGAGCTGTATGAGCAGGAACCTCAGTTACACCTAAATAGCTGTGATTTATCAATATTACTTATTTTGCTTGAAGGTTTTACTGTGTTCAATCCCTTTGCCACGTCAAGTGTATCTAGAATAGTAACTTTTTAATTCCAGCAATAGTAAGACAGTAACACAGCCACAACATTCAGTCATTTTGTTTGACAAAAACATGTTTTGTCTTGGATAAAACATTTATTTGGCTAATATTAGGTAACTGTCCAGTTTAATATTTAGCCAAATATCAACTAGCACCTACAGTATGTCTTGCCTTTGTAGGTTTGCACACTTTAACATTGTCTTCCTGAGAAAAAGCAAGTCAGAATCTGTTAAATTTTTTTAAGCAAGCCATGTTTAAAGATCAGACAAGGGAACTGAAAGACTCCTGTTGCTTTCATAGAGTTTTCTAATGATATTTCTCATAGGGAAAAATAAAATTTCCTTCTACATTGTTCTTTGAAGGAAAGAAGATCTTATACGACATTGTTGCATTTGCCAAAGAAAGTGTGACCTCCCATGTCATCACACTGGGACCTCAGAATTTTCCTGAAAAAGATAAGGAACCATGGCTTGTGGATTTCTTTGCACCGGTAAATATTTAATATCTACATTTTTCTTCTTCTAAAATCTGTTCTGTAACTATGTAACAAGGTACTAAGGAGTATTTTAGCACCCTTCAGGATTATGAGACAGTATTCTAATTCCTTGGCAGCATTAGTTCCTAGACTGGGCTTTGTATTTAGTGGAGTTTATTGTCAAAGCAGTATATTATTAATCTCAAACATTCTCTTGAGAGCCAGCTGCAGGGAAAACAATTACATTTACTTGCATTTTGTTTTCTAGTGGTGTCCTCCTTGTCGAGCTTTGTTACCAGAGCTGAGAAAAGCATCAAAACATCTTTATGGTCAGCTTAAATTTGGAACACTAGACTGTACTATCCACGAAGGGCTTTGCAACATGGTAAGCTGCAGGAACTAAAAGTAAAGAAATATAATCCTTTTAAAGAATATAATTTTCTTCTAGCAGGGGTAGAGGGATAAGGGCAGACAATGCTTGTCCTTTAATGTTACTTTCTTAAATGGTAGTAAACTGAACAGGCATTCATATCATAATTTTTTTCAAAGGAGCAAACTGTGTAACCACTACAGAAAATACATTAACACAAAATACAGGTCACATTTTGTTCTGATTTCATATTGTTACTGGAAGACCCTAGAAGTTTTAGAATTTAGTAATTCCTGTGGAGTTTTTTTTAATGTCTTAAAACTCATGGCAAATGAGCAAAAATGGACAAGCTTTTTCAAGTTTTATTTAGATGTGTTCACACACTGAAGAATTCAAATCATGGAGGTGCCTGTGTTCAACACTAAACAATATTTATTCATACAGTACAAACATTTCCACCTGAGGACTGGGAATAGCTTTAAACTTAAGGCTTAGGGGGCGCATGGATTAATTCTTGTATTTGTGGAGCACAGCAAAAGAATTACTGACTGGTTTTTAAATTGAGAACACACTATGCCATCTCTGAATACAACTGGCATCTTCTCTGTACTGATTTTAGTGGTATCAGATTCCCACCTGCATACAGGTCTGAGCAGTTGCACTGTACAAACAGAATAGATGAGCTGAATAGATGAGCCACCAATACCAATGACAGTTAGAGGTCAGTACCAAAAACCTAATCATTCTGTGCAATTTCTTATTGTGTGTTTTGTTAGCATAACATTCGAGCTTATCCAACAACAGTTGTGTTCAACCAGTCTGATGTTCATGAATATGAAGGACATCACTCTGCTGAGCAGATCCTGGAGTTTATAGAGGTACGTGAATTATAATGCTTGTTGCTCTGTACGCAGCTCAACCAAAAAAATATGTTCTTTAGTTGGAAGATTCTAAGATTATTTTTTTTTAATTAATTAGACTAGGAAGATAAAGGGTGAAAAAAACTTGGGCAAGAAAAGCGACCCAGCAACTGTCAGTCAGGGACTTGACAACTAATGGTCTCATTTCCCTACTCTGTCAAGTAATTTCTTTGAGATCATTAGCAAATAAATTAAGATCTCTTCCTATCTGCAAAGTAAGAGTGATGATTTCTGTCTCACAGGCAGGGTAGAGAAATTAATATTACAGCACTTGATACTTTTAAGGTGAAAATGCCTCACATACACAGCTTGACATAGGACGAGGTTCACGTTTTTGTCAGTTTGCTTGCTGCTCTCCACATTTCTTGGCTGTCCTTGAACTTTCTTAGCCCACAGAACTGCAAATCACTGGTACTGGTTATTGTTGCTGTTGGAGTTGTGGCACCCAGCTTTGCTCCAGCACTCAGGTTTTCTTCTTCACTGCTGTATCCACAGGCTATTTTCCACTCTTTGAAGAGACTGTTCTCTCCAGGTAGCTCAAAAAAAGCAGGTTAAAGAAACACATGCTGAAACAGGTGGCGATTAGTCTTTTGCAGGTGATATTCAGAGGCCCTTACTGTGCCCTAGGTATTCTTCTGCATTCCAGCCTAAATAGCATGGCTGAGTTTCATAATGCCTGTTCTTGCCACTGAATTTCTTCCCTTTTACCTCCTTTTATTGAGAAAAGGCAGAAAACCTCCCTTTTGGAGCCTGGATGTATTTTTTGATAGCTTTTCTCAACAAATCAGGCATATGATCTTTTAGGCTGAAGGGATGACTGTCAATGCTTCCATGCTTTTTAACAGTGTGGAGGCTTCCCTACCACAGCAAGCAAATTTCACAGAACATTCTCAGAATTTGGTGCAGTCTGTTTGTACTAGATGGTGGCACTAGATATGGGATAGCTTATTGTTGCACAGCATATGTCCAAAAGCTGTCTTTATTTAGGATCTCAGGAATCCATCGGTGGTCTCCCTAACGCCAGAGACATTTGTTGAATTAGTTCAGAGAAGAAAACGAGAGGAAATCTGGATGGTGGACTTCTACGCTCCGTGGTGTGGACCTTGTCAGGCTTTAATGCCAGAATGGAAAAAAATGGCCAGGGTAAATGACATTTAAGCATTTTTCTGCTTCTGTTTCCACTTCTGGGGAATTACTGAGATGCTGCAACTGCTTTGTCAATAGAACTGTCAGCTGAGAAAATCTAGAGATTCATATTACAGACAAAACAGACAATTCCTACCTGACAGTTTTATATCGTTTCAAATACAAAGTTTTTATTTGGTTTTTTGAAAGTTTCAATACATAGATACTATAATCCAGTTTTTCCTGTTGGTTACAAGTGTATTTTCCAATATCTAAGAAACTTTATAGAGTAACTAGCTTTTCTTGATGCTTAGTGCTTTATATAGGCAACAGATCTGCATTTGTTTAAAACAAAATATGACAGAAAGATTTATAATAAATTAGATAAGAATTGGTGGAAATAATTTGCCACTTTGTTCTCAGTGTTCTTTATGATCATGAGGAAGGAAGCACTGAGGAAGTGCTTGTTGAACTGAGATCTTGTTTTCTTCCCTTCCTATTAAAGGAATTCAATCATGCCCAATTTAATTACTTCCTATATTAGGAAGATTTTTTTTCTGAGATCTTGTTTTCTTCCCTGAAAATAAATAAATGTTAAATCCCATACACTTCAAAGCTGATTATCAGTTTGCTGAATTACACGTACTTCAAATATGGAATTTTTGGGATTGGGGAGGGTGTTTTTCTTTTGCAAGGTCATTACAGTGTTCTCTCATTTGAAAAAGTAATGTTACTTTACTGACAACCATTCCTGGAGGTGTTTCCAGGAATTTGAACTAGAAACTTTTGGGAAAAAAAGTAGAGCTTTGGAAACAAGCCATGACTTTTAGACATTTAGAACTTAATTAGACTCAGAGTTCTAGCCAGGATTCTATTTCTGGTGAAATGTCTGTAAAGCATGAGTAGCTCTATAGTACACATTCAGTAATCATCAGCTTTCCTGCCCATGCCAGGTAGTTTGGGCCTTGGCAACAAATACAGTGTGTTCAGGACACAGGCCAGCTGTGCAACTGATAGCACATCTGCATTGTACCAGGAGTTACTGATCCTATGACAGGAAACACAGTAACATGGTATTCCTTTTACTAAATAATCCCACTGTAGGTACCTTTGAGGTCAGGTAGGTGCCTTGTGAGCCATGTGCATGCAGCTCATATTAAATATATGTGCATGATGGGAGTGTTCCTGGGTGGCTGGCGCAGATACCAGTGATCCATTTACAAGGAATAGAAAGCCTTGTGATAATCTTTGTCTGTTTTGTTCAGATTTTTTTTCCCCCTAATTAAGTGATTAAGACTCAAATTCTGAAGTATTACTGAAAATTGTAGTAGTATTGATTAACATATTTGATTGTAGGTTTTCTTCTTTCTTTTTCAGATGTTAAATGGATTAATCAGTGTTGGCAGTGTGGATTGTCAAAAATACTATTCTTTCTGTCACCAAGAAAATGTTCGGGGATATCCTGAAATAAGACTCTTTCCTCAAAAATCAAACACAGCTCATCAATATTAGTAAGTACATTGCTTCAGTTTGGGAAACATTACATGATGTGGAATAAGGCAAATATTGTTGTGTATTAAAATCATCACAGCTATTAAAATAGGCTGTTATAATGTTACTGTACTGGATGCCATTGGTTTTGTTACTTCAAACTACTGTCATTTTATTTTGCCATTTCAGTAGTTTGGACTGACACAGGAATCTTAATTTATATTTCATGTTCTTTATTAATTGCCTAATTTGCCTGTTAAAGTAGATGATTTAAATCGTAGAATGTAAAAATACTACTAGGCGTAATTGATTGCAGCTTTATCTTTAGAGAACAGAGTGATGTAGCTGTCTGATCATCCTCCCTGTCAACAATCTGTTAGCACCATTGCAAAAATTGTCCATTGCATGTAGTCATCCATTCATCTGTGTCATTAGTGTGGGAATATTATTAATTAACAAAAAAAATTCTAATGGAAATAAAATCTGTCCACAAACAAAATGCCCCTCCATTTCACAGTACAGTTTGAAAATCCAGGGATTTCAGGAAGCACACACATATTTTAAAGACAGATAACCATCTGAAAGAGCAGATGTGTTGCTTCATTATTTCACAAATTGAAGAGTTCTATTAAATGCTGGCAGATAGTAAATTGTAATGCCTCTTCATCACAGTATGCAATAGCAGACTTGAGTAGCTTTCAGCATTGCACTGCTCGCTTTTATTTAGTTCTTATAGAAAAAATTTCTCTTGAAAGAAGAATTATTTTTTTTTTCTTGTTTAAAACAACTAAGTTGGTGAATATGGCTGTTAAGTACCAAACTTCTAATCATGAGTCAGCTATTTCCTGCAAAGATATGGAAACGTGTGTCTTGAAATAGAGATCACCAAAAACTATCAAATCAAATTTTGACCAGGTAACTCTGTTGACAGATATTTTGCTATGAAGTTGTGGATCATAGCAGTGGATATAATATCATTCACTGATATCATTGATATCAGTGGGTGAATCCTGAACTAATCCTTTTTTTCTAACCTGACACTGGAATTTCAAAACTAAGCAATGCTCTGAAAGTCCAAATACTAAATCCTTGTCCAAGTAACTGGTTTGTCTGGCTTCTCTACTATTAAATTAAGGGAGGTGTTTTATTGTAATGAATTAACATAACTTGAAAATATTACAATATTCTGATTTAGTTCCCATGTTTCTTAGAGCCTGCAATTTAATCTGGAGTATTACCAAAGATTCTTAATCCAAAATACTTCTAGCTATCAAAGGTTACGTAGTTCCTTGACATCGAATTGTCTTCTCTTTCTTCTCTTGATCATCTGGTCCTTAATTCTGTAGCTTTGAATTGTATTTACAAGACTTTCATTCATTCAGATTTGAAAACAAGATAGAAATATATCCTAAAACATACGCATTTACATTCTTTATTTGTTTATCTTCACTCCTCAGAGTGAGGTTGGCTTTTTTCCCCAGTATAATTCAAACTACTGTGCAACTGGATTTTTGTTTTCTCTTTAATATAGTAGCTACAATGGATGGCACAGAGATTCCTATTCACTGAGAGGCTGGGCACTAGGGTAAGTTACTGCATTAAACTTTGTTCATGAGCTGCTTATATACTTTGCTTGCTAGGAGAAATATATATTTAAATACTATGTAAATCAAGAATTAGAAACACTTGGGTATATGTATTGCTTAATTTAAGATGTTAAAGTTTCTACATCTTTTATTTTGCTTTTTTAAAATGTGCAGAAAGAGCATGCTCCTTGCTGTCCACCCATTTCCTGAAGACCATATCATTATTTTGTCTACCACTTTTAAAGAGTGATTCTTTTATAGTACAAAGTGTGAAGTAGGGGTTTCCAGACTACTAATATTCTTAATTTCAGAATCTTTTCTTAAATGGAATTTGGATATTGTTTAAAATTTTGAATGTATTATGACTGTTATTCTTCCTTTCCACAGATATTTACCACAAGTGTCTGTAGACCTCACTCCTCAGAGTTTCACAGAAAAAGTTCTGAATGGCAAAGATCACTGGGTCATTGATTTTTATGCTCCTTGGTGTGGACCTTGCCAAAATTTTGCTCCTGAATTTGAGATGCTTGCAAGGGTAGGTTTTTAAATGTATTAGCAGATTGTTATACTTGTAATGGTTAAAACGTTATTTATCAGCACTTTATTTCTTAGCAGTCATCCAAAAACTACAGTACTCCAATGAGCTTCCTCAGACACACAGACCCTCTTTTGAGACAGATTTCAACTTACGATGAGCTGTGATGTGCTTTTGTGCTTTGCCCTGAACTGGACCCACACACAGAGACTCCTGATACAAGGTTAACCGTCTGGGAAGCAAGCAACCACTCTGAAATATTTTAAAGATTTGTTTGCTTTTAGCTGCAGTTTAGTTGTTTACTTTTATTGCTGGCTTATTCCAGGTATTTGCTTACACTCACCAAGGGAAACTTGAAGTTTGTTTCTAATAAGCATTTCTTTTTAGGCCGTTAAAGGAAAAGTAAAAGCTGGGAAAGTGGACTGTCAGGCATATGGTCAGACCTGTCAAACTGCTGATATCAGAGCCTATCCTACTGTTAAGTTTTACCCCTACCAAGGAACAAAGGTAAAGTGTCACCTGCTGCAGAGCAGGTACTGTTAGTAGATGTATTTCATTTCACATTAAAACTGAAGAGAATATTTCTGTAACATATTAAAGTGCACTATTTATATATTTTGGAGATATGGTAGTAGTCAGTTTCATAATACTTAAAATAGTAGGACAGTGATACAGTAATAATAAACTGCAAATTAATAAAACAGTAATTAAAATGTGGTCTTAACCAGGCAAGGGTTGCATTTTGCAGGGGTCTTAGGTGACAAAATGTTCTTCAACCTTTACCAATTCTATCACCAGCTACCCAAAAGCAGGCAGTCTCTCTCTAAATGAAAATGTGGACAACTTCATTTTGCCTAAGGAGAAATATAATTTTGGCTAAGGAGAAATCCGATTATATTAAACGAGTAATTTTGACTTAAATAATGTATTTTAAGCTAAAAAGATTAATTAAAAATATATTAAATTTCAAGAATATTATAGCCATCTTTCTCTTCAGCATTAATAAGTTTAGAAAGTATTCAATGATTTAATGATTTCTGATAGTTAAGGCAATTCTGTTAATTATACTTTACTGGTTTTTTTCACTGGATCTTTTACGGGAAATTCTAGAAATCCCTCCTCACACAATCCCACCAAATTGAATAAGATTTTCTGTGATAAAGAGTAGAGGCTTTTTAGGTCTCAAAAGTAGCGACCCACAATGACAGATCTCACAAACATAGATTACCAAGTGGCAGATGTGGTAACAGCTGTCCACCTTAAGTACTTAGCTGAATAAATGTGAGCAAATTGTAACTATTTCAGGTTTCTTGAAGGATCAAGACAAAATTTGTGTAGTTTTGAAAACGAGGAGCTAAGAGTGGTTCTTACTGTAAAGACAATTAGCACTGTTTAAATGGAGACAAAAATATATCCTTGAATCATAAATCAGCCTCCCAGAGCCATTGAATTCTGCCCTGCATTGCTCTTGAATTTTGCCTGAAAGTAGACAGATTTCTATTCAGTGTAAAATTGTGGTATATATTACCCATGCTCTATTTTTCTTTTATTTTTTAAGAAAAACGTTCTTGGGGAATATATAGACAGCAGAGATGCAAAAGGTATTGCTGACATTTTGAATGAAAAATTAGAAGCAATGCAAAATAAAGGAAAAAGAAAAAAATCCAGAAATAAGGTAAGAACACTTACTGTGGGGCCTTTTGCAAAAGACTTGCTGTAAAGAATAGCTGTTTAAAATTATGTTAGTATTGGTTCTTTATCTGTAGTTCTAAATGCTGTATCTTCAAATAGTTCCAGGTACATTTTACTTCCAGTCTCGTTTTTGGTTACTGTTACTCATTCAAACTCAGTTCTTGAAGTCTACAGATGTAACAGAGAACACTGCAGTTACAGCATCAGTTGTGGCAGGACTTTTTGGGACATGGACATGTCCGTGATTGAAGTGCAATCCTTGGACTAGATTTAGTAAGCAGACACCAAAATACAGAGGCTGATCAGTGCAAGATTGGGATTGACATTTTAACTCAGAAGATATTAACACACAGCTATTAAGTATCCTGAATCCTATTTAAGAAACATTGGTCCAGTAAAAAAATTGGTACTACAGAAAAGTTTAAAATCACAGGAGAAAATTATTTGTATTTGTACTTTGAGAGAAACTCCACTGTTTATTTTCTTGTCACTAGGATGAACTCTAAGTGGTACCGAAGTTAGATACGATTCAAGATATTCTGAAGCTGTGAATATAGAAGACACCACAAGGAAAATATAAGGATGGTTACTTTCCTGACAGGACAAGAGAGATCAAAACAAGTTTGAGTTCACAGGCATATGTGACTGTATGAATTCTGTTAAACTGTGGGGAGATTAAAGCATTTTGGTTTTGGTGGAGGCATTCAATGTTTCTGCATGTCCCTCTTCTGATATACCAGCTACCTTCTTCCTGGCCAAACACCAGAGTTGACCAGCAATGTGAACTCTATTACTTTTGCCTACACATTTACTAGTTCCTTATATTTTTTCTGTCTCTTTTCAAATGCTTTTTGAATGTGGCACTCAGCCTGTGGCTGAATATGCGCTCAAACCACTCTGCAATGCAGAAACATAACGAGGGATTGTCTATTTGAAAGACAAACAGTTGTACCTGATGATTATTCTGCTTTGGGGTTGCAGTGTTGTCTAGTCAATTGTTAAGAAATAAAATCAAGAAGGGATAGCAGGATGTTTATTGAATTAAATTGCTATTACCCTTGAGTGGATTACTCTGCGGCACTGGTGGTGCTGCCTGGATGTACAGAACTCTGAAGAGCTTCTTTAGTTGTTTGGTTTGTTTTCGGGGTTGTGTTTTTTTCTTTTTTTAAGTAAGAAAAAAAAATAAAGTAATTCAAACTCTGTGTTCCATTGACTTTCAAAGATTAAGTTATGCCACAGAAGCATCTGGTTAAGTCATTAGGTCATAACTTTTATTATTGTCTTTTTAAATATTTAAATATGAATGTATTCTGTGGACATAGGTAACCTCTTGAAATTACCACTTTCCCTTTCTCTGCAGACATGTTTTAGGTGTTTTGTTTGTTTTTTATATAATCTTTAGGCAAGCGGGATAGAAAGTGCCTTCTTTAATAATGAACAATGTACATTGCAATATCTCCTCCCTAGTTCTTAATAGAATTCCCACTCTAGAGAGTAATATTTTTCATAGCTTCTCAATAGACAAGAAAAATTACAGAAGATGACAAAATGTCTGCAAACAACTGTTCCATGTGTTCAATAAAATGCTGCTGAGAACTTCTCAGATGGACTTCTCTCCCTGCTCTCGATATATTTAGATTTGACATGACTAGTCACTGTAGTATCAGTATTACAAATTTGTAAATACATTGTTATTTACAAGTATTTTTTTTCATAAAGAAGGCAGCAAGAAAGGAAGAGATTCAGATAACTTTGAGACATTGAAATCTTTCTACCCTGATGGTCAGAGTTGCCTCTGCTGATTTGTGGTTGCGCAGCACATTATTCTGAGAAAGAAGAGAACATATTGCATCTATTTTTAATAAAGTACACTGTCCCCCGTCCAAATCAAACTTCAAACTCAATCACAGTCAAAAATTACAATTTTGGAAAATTCTAGTTTGGTCAGTTTTTGCATGTCACTGTAACTGCAGTTCCCACCCTCCCTGTGCTCTCTTGCTGGAGAATGAGGGTCATGGTCACATACTCTAGGATTCTATTGTTAAAAATCTACTAAAAATAACCTAGTGCAGGCATTTGTACAGTTTCTTCTTTATGCCTGTTTATACTCAGTTTCTCTCTTATTACTGCTCACTGAAACAGACCAGTAGAACAGTCTCCTCCATAAGATGCTGGTAACTTCAGAACGTTCTGGTTTTGCTATGGCTTCAGTCATACTTCAGTTCTTCATAAAAAGTTACTGTATCACTTCCTTCTGCGTCAGTCATCTGAAGCAATATAGGTAATTACTATGAGAAGACAACACTACTACCCACATCAAAATATTCTCTACCCTGACTTACTTTGTCGGGGCAACTGGTTTCGAAATTCATTTAGACTGTGGGGAAGAGGATTTAGTTTCAATATCAATAAAGTTCATTTTTAAGATTTAATTCTGCATCATGATATTCTCTTTGCATCCAGAGTTTTAAATTTCTAAGATAGAGACCAAATGGATATGTAGGGGGGGAAATAATCTTCAGAACAGAAAGACAGATGTAGGTGATGTAGATTTCTAAGATCTTCCAAGTTTTCATGGGTTTTGTTTTGCCAGGTGCCCTTTCTGTGTTTTCAATAAGCAGCCTAGGGGAAAGATGGGAGTGGGTGATAAAATCTTGCCTTTATTCCTAGCCATACAAATGAATAAATAAAAGCTTTTATACATAGCTGTATCTCCAGCCTTCTCTAAGGACAAATTCACATATTTGCATGATCTGATTTTTACCAATCAAGGTTTAAACTGGTTATTCAAGACAAGTGGAGCAGCACTATTTTAGAATAAGAACATCTTGAATTAACCAGGTCCCTCCGTTTTCTCCTGTAGAACGATGGAGGTGCCAGCATTGCCTCATTCTTCAGAAATCAAATTATCATAAAGAAAAACTCAACCTACTAAGAAAACACATTAGCAAACAAAAACCCACCAAACCACACAGAATAATCCAAATCTTCTCAAAATGCAATGACAAGCTACATTGGTCAACAAATATTTTGACATATATTCCCCTACCCCCAAAACCAAAAAGTTCAAAAGAAATTATAGTCATGTTAGTAACTGTTTTGATACTTAAATTTAATTCCATATTTTAAAAGAAAAACCTTCAACTTCACGTATCCAAGCAATAAACCAAGTGGAAGATGAACCTGAAACAGTACGAGTGAATGCTCCAATTTTAAATAATACTCCACCATTCCTTAATCCCCCTCTCAAATCCCAAGGCTGAATAGCCTTACTGTATAACCAAGATTGTTCCACTTTTCCCTGTAGCTACCTGTAGATAGTGTTTATCACCCCTTATTCTTCACTCCTTTCCTCACTCCACTCTAGTGGAGGACCTGTGGGTTTTGACTGAATTGACACAAAGTGGCTCGATCAAGTCAAAGCAGGGCAAGAACACTCCCCCAGGGCCCCTCTTGCTTACGACTTGCTGGGGCATGAAGTAAACTGGCAGCCTTGGCATATTCTCAGAGGACCAACAGCAGACCATGAGGCTCATGGTTGCCTTTTCCTTCTAATGTTACTACACACTCATGAGAAAAGGGCAACACATAACCAAACACAAAATACATGTATGCTGTACAATAGGTGGAATGGTACATACAGAAGTCTAATGGCTTTTAAATTTATCTCCTAGCATCCTATTTTAATTAAAAGAAGGACTTCTATGGCTGTTTAAGTGTCACTGAATTGATTAGCTATCGTGCTCTATCCTAAAAACAACAAAGTTCCTAAAAATCATTTGGCTCATTTAGTTTCTATTGCTGCTAAGAGGTATAAAAATAGAATATAGCAAAAGTTTCAAGCAACATATTGGTTTTATATGGTCTCCAGTTGGAAAGATCATGTTTTGATCAAACTTGGCAAGTTTGATTTTTTTTCCATTCATGGGCATGCTTCACATTTAATTAGTTGTGGAATTTCAATGTATTTTTTCAGTTTATAAAGAGACTTAAAATGTTTTAATATTTAAAGTTTTCACCAGCAATGCACAAAAAGAACTTACTTCATTTCTTGAAACTTGGCATCTGAAAACAGTGACATTCCAAACTCAAATGCTTTCAGCCTTGGTCTTCTCTATGCTAGAATTCGTTACTAATTTTTAAATCCACCTACCTGTAAGCCACCACACTTTCCATAATGAACAGTTGAAGTACTTATTCCCAACATTGAAGAGATTGCTCCTTATACTGCTAACTTTCTAGGCTCTAATAGACTTCTCTAGCTGCCAATAGATATTAATTACAGTTAGCTGGGCATAAAGAAGAACATTTACTAAATCAATGTATATGACCTCTGTATTCTGCAGACTATTTCTTGACTAAGACTACAAAAGCCATGTCACTTAAAAAGCTGACACATCCTCTAAGAAAATGGCTACCTTACTTAAATGTCAGAGTTTCAAAAAACATTCAAGAGCTGAATGAAGTAGGGGCTGGGTTGTGTTATTGTAAACACACATTAGTTCTGGTGAATTCTTACTATACAACTGAGCTGGGAATGGGAAATAGGGCCTTAAAGATGTTCTGCTTTCTAGGGCTTAATTGACAGAAAGTAGAATATTGTTTTTCCATAAGACAGCTCAAACTAACATGAAGTAAATATAATTTCTGCATAGGCTACTGTGGAGTCACAGAAAGTTACTTTTTTTTTTCCTACCTTGTCAAGTACCAGACACATTAGCAAGAATACACTTTAATCGGAATTGATTACAGATCAGCCATTAGAAATTAATATGGCTGACCTGGCCCTGTTTCCAGAAAATACTTTTCTCCCTATAGCATGCATTTTAAATGGGCTTTTTAATCCTATTGGAAAAAGAAAACATTTTCTTTCTGTTATGTGCATATATGTACATTAAGATATATAACTTTTTTATCAAGTAGCTAGTTTACTTTTGCTATGTCAGAAGATCCCAGCTAGTTCAGTAACAGGAGCCTATATCTAGGATACTATGTGTTTCATTTTTGCTGGGTCTGTATTAGAAAAATATCCTATGTAAACAATGGAGAAAAGTTACTTTATTCTCATCCTGTCTCTTTGACCATAATTCAATACGCTTTTCAGTAATTATGTTCACTTACTTTATTATCCTGCCTTTGATCACTGGATCATTATGTCTTAAGCAACTTTTTTATTTCAATTATATGCTACAGTGAGGGAACTTTGGCTGTAGTGCTCAGTTTTTCTGTCCAGGCTTGAGGCTGGAACAGCATGCAGGTAGTGCCTGTGCACCTGGCCAGCCATAGAGCAAAGAAGTGCCATTGATGTTCTTGCAGTAGCTCCTATTACGCTTTGTTCTTCTTTAGCATGAGCACACTCTGGTGCAGCTGCAGCTGCAGGGTACCTCTGTTCCAGTCACTGCTGCATGAAAAAGGCTCATGTGGAGAATTACAGCTGTAGCAATGTACCTCTTTGTGTTACTCTGTTGCAGAACCGTTAGACCACAGGGATCCAGCAGGCTAAAAATAAATAAACATTGCAATGTACATACAAGTATTAAACAAAATGCCTTTAAAATTTTGGACAAGTGAGAGGTGCAGATTTGATTCTGAAATCAGGAGTCCAAATTTTTTATGAGGTACATATTCAGCTATTACGGGACTTCAGTCCTCCACCCCTTCAGATTCACAGCACATTTAGAGATCGGGAAAACAATACAGAGCCGTCACTAAGATCATATTTTCTCTTACGCTTTATGGCCTGTGAGACAATTTAAGCAAACACATAGCCAGGGCTCACATTAGAAGAGCTGAAAACCTGGACTGCCAGCAGGCGGCAACAGTTCTTTACTAAGTGCTGGAAGTCCCACTTGGGTTACAGGAATGCTGTTCTGATAACCCTACCTTTGTGCTTTTAAATGCAGCTTCATGCCAGAAGTCCCTCAAGTCCCACCACTCAAACTTACACAACATAAGGCAACACTGCCCCTGAATTGAGTATCCCACCTTTTCCTTGCTCACACCCCCACGGTGGGACAGCTTCTGATGCCATTTCATACTGCAGCAGATAAAAGAACTCTAACTCATCTGGCAAAAAACAGTGATGGCACATAAGACAGGTAAAATCCCTACATTTTAGACTGACTTTTATATTCTAGGAACCTACAAATCCCCTTCTCAGAACTAGGCTTAGCAAGGAGGTTACTATATACCAGGTTAATATGAAGCAATCAAGATACAACATCTATTTTCACACCTCCTTGGATTTTTTGTTTATCTAGTCCACTTAAGATTATGGAAATACCTGGAATGTGTTCTACATCTTGGAAAAATTGGGCAAAGGCACACCACCATCTGCTGGACGAAACTGGATCAGCACTGAGGTGAAAAGCAGCTGGGAAGAAGACAGATTTGCGTGAGAGGTTATTTGCACATTCTACTACCACTGCCCTGGGGAGCTGCCCAGAGGTGCTGCTCCATTAGGGGAGGAGCTGCGAGGCATAGAGACAGGCACGCCTGCATTGCACGCAAGGCTGCCACTCTGCAGCACAGCATTTCTGCACAGCAAGCAGCAGGCTTCAGCCTGGTCAAGCAAATGGGGTGCTATGAGACCTAACTGCTCCACACATGGAATAGACTCGAGTATATGTATTTTAGTCACTTTATTTGTATCTATATACATTACATTTTGATTCTCCAGGTAGTCAAGGCGGTTATTCTCAAATAGTTTAGTACATCAATTTTATAAAATACAGCTGAACCAAGGTAGAATAAAAATACATACATTATGGTACATTAAGTGCTTTGAATAATGACTAGTCTGGCCACCAGCTAGTGAACAATTCATTTGGTTTTGGTCATTCTCATAGAGGAGAGTCCACAGGTAACTTACTCCCCTGAGCCCAGCTGAACTCCTTTAGTGCACCCCTGGTCCACTACAAGGCATTCTGCTGCCTACATGATGATTCAAAGTCATTGCTTCTGACTCGGACAAGATTTAGACATTTGTCACAAGGCCTCAGATCAAAACAACAGAAGAAAAAGAGCCAGTGTAGCTCTGAAGAAATGCAGTCATCATGTTTGAAACTGAGATTTACTTACACACATAACTTGTGTTGTAAAGAAAAAAAACTCTGACCGAAGGGTTCATCCTTAGGCATTCTACAGGGACACAGACTGAACACAGCCTTCCAAGGAGCTCTCTCCAAGATCTCTTCTGCATGAAGCATTGCTCTCCTGAGAAAGGCAACCTTGTAGCAATTGAAATGCCAGGACAACTCTTATTCTGAAAAGGGAACATCTAAAGAGACCCATTCAGCTGCTGGGATTTGAACTAGAAATGCTTACAGCTTTATGTCACATGGCGCCCAAAGATGTCCCAATTCCAGCTGATACTGCAGCTACTGTGTTCCTCATGATCAGTAGTTTGCTATTTATTCAGTCTAGTCAGGACTAATCTATCAGACACATCCTGGCCCAACATCAGCTGTTAATGCCAGTTCAAGGTCACTCATGCAAATCTCTCCAACTGCTGTAACTTCAGCCCAAGAAGGTCACAATTCACACATCTGTGAACACATATGGAAAAACAGCAGAAGGTTCTCTTACTTCTACAGTGCTGAGGGCCTCATGCTGTCACATACAGGGGAGTATTAGCTACTATCAGATGATTAAGTTGCTTTAGAGCCAGCTGCTTGGGACTCTGGAAGACAAGGAGTACTAGAACAGCCACACATCATAGGAGTAAGGGCTACTAGTGACAGGACCGGGCTAGCATGTCACAGCTCTACATTAGCCTAGTGCAGATGCCATGATGTGCTCCATCAACCAATCCACATACTGACAAAGGTGGAAGACAACATAGTCAGCTGCTGTTGGGTCACCTTAGCTGAAAGTCAAGTTTTTTCCCTGTAAACTTTAGGAAGGGAAGGAGGAGAAAATATGTAAACTTCAACTGAAACTGGAACAGATTCAGGCTGCATGGCATGTTCTTTCACATCGATGAACCAAGACAGAAGGCAGAGGCCAGAGAAGTGAGAGTAGCACTGAGCTGATGAACTGGTCGACCTCATTAAACAAGGCCCCAGACACAGCTAGGCACCCTATGTCATGGCATCCTCCACATCAACAAAGGAGGCAAGATGTATCCCAGAGGTGATCAGCGGTACCTGATACACTATACTGGACTTAAGGAATTCTGGCAAGGAGTACTGTGTCATCTTTCCACAGCACACATCACTGCACCCCCAGAAACAACTATTACATTGTACTGAGGAAGTGAGAATACTTTAATTTCTGCTGCTTCAAGCATCTTCGCTCATCCTCTAGTACGGTTTTGCAATAGGGTGGGGAAGACTTCTTCCAATACAAGTGACTGTTGCCTCTGGCAGCTCAGACATGAGCTGCACTGGATGGTTTTGGAGCCAACAGCTCAATTCTCACTGCTGGCCTTTTCCTTTCTCAGTGTTGCCCAGCTGTCATTCCTGAACAGCCATCAACATCTGCTGCAGAAGAAAATACTGAATACAGGAGGATTGACTAAAATGCACATTTCAATCTGTAGCACAGTGAAGAAGGCATTATCAGGCAACTGGTTAGAACAAGCAAGTGATCACAAGTGATCCTGTCCCACATTCCATGTTCATTTGAAGTCCTTCTGTTAGAAACTAGAAATCAAAGGACAGTATTCTTGCCTTTCAAACTCATAAAAAACCCTCTTGTTTACTGGCCTATATTATGACACTAAAAAGTAAACTCATCACCTACAAAAGCAGGTAAAAATTAATAAAAATGGAAAGAAGTGCTTATTGTCATAACAGAGATTCACAGATCTCTGTACATCTTATCCGTCATACAACATACCTGTTAGTACAGGTTTTTCTTTTTACAGAAAACAACAACTACATTCAACTCAGTGACAAAAAAAAATATTCATGTCATGAACGCAAGAAAAACATTCTCCTGGCAAAATTTCACAATGAGGTAAATGCATTGCTTGAAAGTCCAGAAGCTGAAATGTCTTTGCAGTGATCTGCCAGGAATGATGGTTAGGAGAAAAGATGACTGATTAGAAAGCTGTCACTCTAAAGCAGTATGCATCACTTTGTCTAACACCTTAGTGCCATCTACTAAGGAAAGGGTTAATCTGCTTCATAACTATAATTAATCAAATCTTGTTAAATTAAAGGGTATATTTTTTAGTTACCTGTTTCCAGGGATTTGGGCAACGTTCAGATCAAAGTACTGTTTAGGATATGTTTTGGAGTTTGCAGTATGCTGATGTCTGACAACCCATTTTTATGGGACTCAGCTAAAATGAAATTATGACAGATAAAGACAGAGTTGTACTACAGTAATATAACTTAAAAGATGGAGTCATAGGGCATTATAGATGTGGAGCTGCCTTAAAAAAATACTGTTCACAGAACACAGGAAAAATTCAAACTATGGAGCATAAGCAGGACAAGGCATTAATGGATCCTAAACAGGTCAACTACAGACCACTGCAACAATAGTAGAACTCATGAATTAACTTCATTCTTCTCTCACCCATCCACACACAGGGGGTTTATTTCACATTTGCAGTACCATGCATCTGCTACAGACACATGAGCTCCACATATTCAACACCATTTTGGCAGTGCAAGACTTACAGATATCATGTACTTCTACACCATCAGGATCTGGATAGTATCTCATTTCAGTACTCTTACAAGGAGTATCACCTTCCCTACTGACAGAAGGGATGTCTCAATGCTGTTCTGTGGTAGCTTACATCTTACATTCTTACCGAGGCAGGTTTGCTTATCATCCTCCAAGAGAAGATTAAAGTGCAACAAGCAGATTTCACACTTCCCAACATGACACACACGGTCCACGTAAACATGGAACTGCAATCCTCTGGACAGACCGCTGGATGAGAGTGGCCTATAACGTCACTGCCCTCTTGTTGTTTCCCAATATGGGCTTTAACTTAGCAATTCAGGCCCAGTCCTGTCCAGTGGTCCGGCACCATCAGGAAATACTTGTCCATAGCTTCACAAAACCTCGTCCGGTACAATTCTGGAGAGACCACAGTGGGCATCTTACCTAAGGTGTAAGAGTCAAGAGCAGTTAGAAACGGGCTAGAGAGTATACTGCAGTACAGACAGATGTCACATGAGATTACATCACCAGACAGCATAAACATGAAGGCAACAAGACAAAAGGACAAGTGTAAGGTCTTGCACCTGGGAAAACATAATCCAGAAGCATAGCACAGGCTGGGATCTACCTGTCTGGAAAGCAGCTCTGTGAAAGGACCTGGAGGTCCTGGTGGATCAGCAACTCAAAATGAGTGAACAGTGCTGCTGTTGCTGCAGGGAAAGCCTGCTGGGCTGTATCCACAAGGGCACCAGCAGCAGAGGTAAAGAAGTCATTATCTCACATAATCAAAGAATTATCTTTCACCTGGAAGATGCTACTTCCAGGTCACACTTGGAATACTGTGGTCAGTTTTGGTCCCTGATACACAAAAAATATGTGGACAGTCTGGAGAGGGCCACAAGAATACAAGGACTGGGAAGCCCAACATATGAGGAAATGCTGAAAGGGCTGTGTTTGTTCAGCCTTGGAAAAAGAAGACTTAGAGAAGACCTTATCATTATGTTCCAGTACTTATAGGGTGACTACAAAGAAGATGGAGACTTCCTTTTTACAAGGAGTCACATGGAGAAGATGCAGTGTAACGGGCATGAGTTATTCCTGGGCAGATTCCAATTAGACGCAGGAGTAAAATTTTTCACAATGAGAACCATCAGCCATAATGGGAATAATATTCCTGGGAATAATAGCCCCAGGAAAGTGATGGATTCCCCAGCATTGGACACTTCTAAGATTCAGCTGCATACGGTGCTGAGCCATCTTGTCTAGACTGTGCTTTTACCAAGAAAAGTTGGACCAGATGATCCTTGAGATCCCTTCCAACCCGGTATTCTACAATTCCTTCCCTTGTTCTGGAGAACTTAATCTATTGTTGCAAATTTTCATGGTGGGGAAGCTGTGGATTTATTAGCACAGTTAAAGAAAGCTTTCAGGTAACAAGAAAACACGATCAGAAGTTTCACTTTCCTTCTGGACTTACCTTGTCCTCCCAAGATGCCCGTTGACTTTACTACCATTTCAAGCTTTTTGTCCCAGGTAAAAGTGCGAATATAGTCTGTTTCAATAAAAAAAAAAATCCACATACAAACATATTTTATCTGCTATAACTCAAGTAACATTGTTCTAAAATATATCTATTTTCCCCCAAAAAGGGCAAGAAAGAAGTAGCCTTTCATAGTCAGAGCTTCAGTACTTTCCCTACCAGTTGCCTTACTATCTGTAGCATTGATTATATTTGGGTAGGGTGAATCAAAGCCCAGCAAATGCACAATCAATTCTTCCCATCTCTACAAAAACAGACTGCCCAGGCATGTCTGTCTTTATCCATGTTAGAGTATCAAGGGCTCATTTACAAGAGTCACTTAGCTCAACCCTTATCCCAGAAATCCCCCTTTGCCATAACAGCTCCCACCGCCTCACTGCAACAGCCAGCAGCATCAAGGCTTGGACACCTCTCCATTTAAGCCAGTATTTCTCATCACTGCAGCCACCTACAAGTTTGACAACAGAAAGCAAATGCTTTCCACTTCATGTTAGGGCAGAACAGAAACATCACCAGTGACCCTGATTGGAAGAGGGGGCTGCAAGAATATTACTTCAGAATTGTTTCCAAGCCCCTTTCAGAGAAAGCACACTCAGTCATTACAAGCACATGAACACTACAGTCTGCAAAGCTGAAGCTGCAATAAGATCAGTTTTTCATTACTGGATATCATTACCTCCTAACATTTGACTACAGCTGTGATTATAAGATTTTTAATCTACTGTTTCTAAATTTACAGAAGGCCACCATTAGTATCTATGCTTCATCTCAGCCATGCTTTACACAAACTCATCCAGACTTAGCAATCTTAAGACTTATTCTTTTATCTGAATACTCTTTGAAAACACTTCTTAGTGTTTTGAGACTGATATCATCAGTTTGTGCAATAAAAATACTGTCATTTCACGCCCCAAGACCCAGAGCCCGAAACAATAGGGGCTACAAAAAAAGTCTTCAAAGCTTTTTACAGACCTGTTTCCTGTTATAACGTTAGGATCTAAGATGGGTAGAGATACTGACCTCAGATTCAAATGCAGACCAAGCTAATGGTTTTCAGTTCCAGTTCAATGCAAATTTAGCTTGACTACTTTGTAAGTTCTTGGGATATCATTTAGAGAACATTGTGATAGCCTGATACAGCAGACATATTCTCTCTTCTTGAAGATATTTGTTTTCAACAAATTCCTTCAGATATTGATTGTTAAACAGTGAAGGAACTGTTAGCTTTAAACATCATATAAAATATACTCTTTAATCAGATAAGACTTGACACAGGACAACAAAAAGCCACACATACAGAAGAAGCACAGTCTCATCCTATTTACCCAAATATTCAAGAGTCTACAAAACCCAAAAGTAATAACAACTTGCATTTCTTTGTAGCTGGGACTTTAATTCTCACCTAGAGATGTTATAGAAATGGCTTTCAAGCTTTATCAAAATAAGAGTAATCCAGACCTCCTGGCTTGAGATCTCATCTGGAAGCATTTCTGAGCTAGGTTTCAAGACCAATTCATTTCCACATCCTGCAAATTGGCCTCATCTCCAAGGCCTTTATACAATACAAGTTTGCCTGTCTAAAGATAAGGCTCTACTTTTCCATCACAAGTTAGAGGACACAGCAAGGTAATTACTGCATTGCCACCCATTTATCCAGGTCAGACTGTATGATCACCAGTGATCCCATGATGTTTAACTCCCCCCCTTCCAATCCTACCAATACTGTTTCTCCTTAGATCCCCTCCACATGAGTTAAAATTTAAAAGACTCCATAAATATGACTTAAGTTTAAAGATTAATTAAAAGCATACAAATAATCTTCCCTGCTTCAACTGGAGTCAAAGTGTAGGTTAAATACCAACTTGAGTGCTTTTTCACTACCTGTGAGGCCTCCTGTATATCCTCTTAGCTAATAAAAAGTCTATACAAGACTCGGAAAGAAGATTTCCTGTCCCCATTTTGAATACCCACAGGAGGGTATTCCACCAGGGAGAAGATTTCCTGACACACATCTCTCTGGTGGTGGTACAGTTCTAAGAGTACTATAAACATCTAAGCCAGAAAAAAAGTTGTTTCACCATCTGAAAGCAAGAAAATACAAAAGACAACCTACCAATGATCCCAACAACCAGCTCATTGTTGGTATCATCACGACCCACCAGCAGGGAATAGTCGATGATGAGATGGCTGGAGAGGAACTGGGAATCACTGTGTATGGAAGCTCTCAGCACAGCTTTGCAATGGGAACGAATGTACAAAGGATTGTCCCGAACCATCTTCAGAAGGTTTTCATCCAGCAGGACTACATCACAAGTTTCCTTGCCGGTTTCAGTTTTAACGTTTCTATTCCGGAGGGAGCCCTTCAGGTCAAACACCTGCAAACGGAGAACAGCACTACCTTGTTCCATTTTTCTGTAGAGTTAAAGACTTCAACACACCTGTTTGAGAAGGCAGCACAGCAGAGCAAATGTTTCCTTCTCTGCAGGAGGAAAACAGTTAAAACCCAGTATTTTTTGTACTACAAGAATTAGTTTCCTGAGTGGAGAGTAGCATGTATGCCTAGGTGAAAGCTCTCCCACCTCAATTCACAAGTTTTAGGCAAGTAATTTCATTAATATTTAGTCTAATTTAAGGAAAAGAGTTGTCCCTATTTTTTTTAATATTGGTTAGGTAAACTCAGTTTTCCACCCAGCTTCTACAGAGTCAACGCTGACAACAAAAATAAAGCCAATGAAGAGGGAGGTGGGTTGTGCAAAAGCACTGTTTAACATCTGTTAACACTGGCAAACCACAAGACAGACCATCATTAGGTTTGAAATGATCTCTGGAGGTCTCCAGTCCAAAGTCCTGCTTGAAGCAGGCCCTGTTAGAGAAGGTTGTTCAAACTCTGTTCAGTCAAAATTTAACTAATTTCAGGAATAGAGTCTGTCTGGGTTTCTATTTTCTAGTGCCTGAGCCCTCCTCATGATTTAAACAACAAGCAAAAAGAAAACCCACAACAATATCCTTTACATCTATCCAGAATTCTCTCATTTCACTTCCTCCCACAAACACCCCCTGTTTGACATCAGGCACTGGGAGGTAAGGTGGAAAGAACTGATACTATGTACTTAAGTAGTGACACTTTTTTTAATTTCTTTTTCACCACCAAATCTCTATTTGAAAAGAATTTCCCCCTAATCATTTTAAGGTCTTCATTCTACAGCCTGACAAAGATTGTTTTTCCTTGACTGAAAGAGCAAGACTGAAAACACAAAATGTTGTCCCACACCTGAAGTGGTTGCAAGACAGAACAGTGGGTTGAAAACATTAATAGTTTCCCCCACTACAGTAACTCACAATCTCTGTGAGGCTCTAATTCTAAATCAGTCTGTAATCCCAGCCAGTTTTTCTGAAAGCTTTGTAAAAAGTCTCATAATTTCCTAATTAGGTTGGTAATGCTTTCTCTCAAACACCAGACATACAGGCACAAGCAAGACTTCTAAGAACGGAACCCCGCACTACAGCTATCTGAACTAGCCAATACAGGCAACAAGTTAATGAGGATCACGTAAGAAGGAAACGGGCATGAACTGTCATCTTTGGGCAGTGCTAGATACAGACAGCACATGCAAAGTTAGAAGTTACCTAGATGGCTACTGGTGACCCTGCTCTTGCTCCCAGTCACAACTGCACTGCAAGGGAACAGAACGCTTCATTCTTACCTGAGCCATTTTCCTGCCATAGAAAAGGTTTTCCATAACAAGTAGATCCAGCTTCTTTTCAGTGTTATTTTGAGAGTTCTTGTAGCCAATCCGATATACCCCAAGGATTTTGGCGAGTGCTGTGGGCTTCTGGTGAAGAGAAGCCATGGGTTAAGATCTCTATGTAGAGGCAACCAGCAATCAAATACCAGAGGCACCACTGTTCAATTTGACTGCGTATTTCAGCTTAGAAGTGCTAGCAGAATTTCCACTTAATATTTCAAAAACAAGTTATTTGTGTATCTCATACCCTCTGACATTTTCTTTTATTTAAATGCAAAGAGTTGATAGAAACTGTTACTAGTCTATAAAATACAGAACACTGCCTAAAAAAAAAAGGAATTTTTTTAATACCTTCTGCTGAACTGCATTAGTGATGTAAGTGAAGTAGTGTGGAGCAAAATCAAGGAATGACTGGACTTCTAGACGAGGCATTTGCTTCAAGATGAATCTATCATCTGTTTTAACATCAGACAAATGCAATTGGGTTACATACAATAAGTAATATATTAGTTGCAATTTCTTTAGGACTGTCACATAGCTGAAATGGTTTGAAAAATTAAAGTACTACATTCTCTTAAATCCCTATCTGAAGAAGCTCATTTCTAGATTCTTTTTGCTTCATATATTCTGAATTTCAGAATTTTAGCCTCTCTGGATTTCAGCCTTCTAGTAAATCAGGGAGAAGAGACTGCCTACATTGATCTACCTCATCTATATGGGCTTCCTATACAGACAACAGAAACAGCCTACAGACCATTCAATACTTGTTTCAAGTAGGGGCCTAGAAACAGTCACAGTTTCAAAAAAAAATTAAATTAACTATAACATGTGATATTAGAAGAAACACTGTTTTTAGTAAGCAGTTTTTCTTCAGTTATATCTAAGTTTTTGTTTTCTAAAGCCTGCCTAAGAGAGTACAACCCCTCTGCTCAACAGGCCTTCCTAGTTGCTACTGCTGAAAAACAGAACTACATTTTGTTCTCCTGCACACAGAAGAAGACAAATAATTTGACATTGAAGACCCCAGAACAATCCACTTAACTTTCCCTTTTTAGGTGGCCACTTCAGTCAGCAACCCTCTGGATAGAGGTAATCAGGGATTAAATGACACACTAACCACCATCATCCCCGAATAATGCCGTCCAATTACAAAGGGGGAAGAAGCTGCATTTACCCTCAGTCACATAGAATGCAGCTCCAGACTTGCCACCTCGTGCCTGCCAGGGCATAGAGTGAGAGAGGGACCGGATGAAGTCCTCTTCACTGCTTCCCAGTATCACCTCACGCATCTTGTGAAACTCGCCAGCATAATAAATCCGGCAGTAGAACTTGGCATTCGCATCTGAAAACTCTGCAAAAAACAGTTTTCCTCAATAGCAGCACACAATACTCACTGACTAACCCAAATGACACTTAAAAATTTAACTGATGTCTCGAAGAATATTACTGTGCTAAATATCCCTCTCAAGCCTATTGTAGTTTGAAGCTTCATCCAATAGGATTTAAATGGAAAATTCTCAGAAAAGTCAACTCCCTTTAGGTAATCTTACAGTGTATGCCATGGGAAAGCATTCAGATAAAAGATCAATTGAAAAAGAAAAGTTTATAGGGTACTTTTGCAATAGAGATTGATTATAGTAAGTAAAAATTGTGCGTTTTTTTTCTTTATTTGTTTTTCCTTCATGCCAAATACAAAGAAAAAATAACTATTAACTTCAAGATTTCCATTACATTTGCATGAATAAAGGAGTTTGTCAGCTAAGAGTAAGTTATTATTTACAACTACTCACGGAGCTCCACATGGGGATTCACCAGCTGTTTCTTCTGTCCATCTCCTCCATCTCCGTCATCTGAAGGCATAAAGGGACTATTCTGTCAGAGCTGTTCATCATTATTACTGAGAAAGCCACATCAGATACTACTTGTAAACTGACATTACAAAAAAAATCTTTTTTTTCAAGAATACAGAGGGGAATTAAAAATACAGCTACAATTGTATAATATAATACATATGGCTAGAAGGGCACTGCTGTTCATAGACACATAAGTCCAACCTTTCTCTTTCTCTTCACTCATTTTCCATGAGCTGAAACAGTGAAAATTAAACAGCAAGTGAGAAAGAGCGACTGGGCTGCTTAATTGCAGTCAACTCAATCCAAAGACATTCAAGCCCAGACTCAACGTCCCTATAGTTCAGATTTGAAAGATCCTATTTCCCTTATATCACCAAAGCAAAGCAATGTCTTTAGGAGAAATCGACATCTGATGTTCAAACAATTGATTTTCAATGCATGTTGAGTAACCTTGGATTGCTGAAAAAGTGTGAGGAGGAGTGTATTCTGGGCCTTACATATATGAATGAGGTCTGGGAGAAGTGACGGTCCAAGAAAGAAGACAGGCTCAGCAGTTTCGTACCTTGAGTCTCTGCTCCTTGGTTTTCTGCTCCCTCTTTGCCCATCTGTCCAACCTGGTAGTAGGCACTGTCAGCACCACGTAAGGTCTCTTTCTTCTGGGAAGACAGGTCTGGGCTCTTCCCTCCCGTGCCACGGAAGAAAGACAGAACACCAGATGCTTTCTTTGCTACAGTGAAAAGAAATAAAGATGGTGTTCCTGTTTCCATGGGCAGTTTAATAAAAGCATAATTCATATGAGTATTCCCCATTCATTATTCTAATTGGAAGAATAATGTAATTTAACTGTAACTCATTTGCTATTCTACAGGCAACCAAGGTCTATGAGGTTAGCTGATTCAGTGTTCTCAGTAGTACCCTAGAATGCAGTCATTTGAAAACAGACCAAACCTGAGCATCTTTAACATAGTAAGAACTTTATATCTCTATTTCAAAATATTTTAATTGCCATCTTTTTAAAGAAGGCAATGCCAAAAGAGGGCATCGTACTGAACAGGCTAGATTCAAGAACAACCCCGGGTCCACATATTAAATCAAGGGAATGAGTCTGATCTCGTAAGAATTAGAGAAAGCCACAGACTTCAAAAAACAAAAGCACCTCCCCACCCCTTTCACGTTTTACATGAAGTCAACTCTAAGACTAGTTATGATTTCAACTCAGAATGCTTTTTCTTTTTCCTAACTTAACTTTCACAACATATAGAATCCAGGTTAAGTGGACTCAAGACTGAGCTGAGCTAAGCATCACGGATATGATTTTGGCAAAATGGTCTTACGTTGTTCTGGCTCTGCACTGCGATTTGAAGGACCCATGTTGGCCTCGGGCAGGCGGACAGGGCTACTGCTCTTCGGTTTGCTGTCTGACATGCTGAAAGGAGAAAGAAAAATAAGTCATGAACCCAAAAAACAATGCCACCTGAGATGCTACTCCTTCATGCCTGGACATTTATTTCTCCCCCATGCCTAACACTAAGTACTGCTAAGGGAAGAAGACACAGTTTAAAGTTTTAATGGTGTAGGACTCTCCAAAGTTGTCCTCCTCCACCTTCCTAAAAACCACTCAGGGTCCATAGCAACAGTTCCATCCATCACCACAGGAAAGGTAAGCAAGCCCAGTAATCCTACCATGCACACAGTCCAGGGATTAGGTGACGAAGCCAGTATGGCCCCTAACATGAAATGGAAACTCACATACTACAAGTAAGTGTTAGTTATATGAAATGTGTCAGATTCCATAAGAAAGCAGAGATCCTAACAGGGGCATAATTTGAAGGTTCTTCCCCATCTAGTTTTGGCTTATTCACTACAATCACTGCGTCTTCACCCTATGTACTATAGTTACTGCATGTAACCTGTTTGGTTGTAGTACTTCTTCAGAACTGTTCTTCAGAGATGCTTTGGACAACTCATCCAGGGCATTTCTGTACTCCTTGCAACTGAAGGGGAAAGGAAAATAAATTAAAAAAAGAAAAAAAGGGGATAAAACCCAACAAAAATTAAAAGAGTTAAGTCTCTGCAAGACTCTAACATCAACCCAAAAATTCAGTTCAGAGACAACCACAGGAAACAATATACTACAGTGGAAAAATCCCTGCTTCATGTTTTCTTATAATTAGAACTTAGTTTCCTTAGAACATAAGCTGCTCTAAATAATACTGCAGGAAAAATCTTCCCTTGCTTCTCCTCCACCCATAATTTAAGAATGTGCTTCTTCAGAAATCTACTCCCTTGTGACACACGACTCCCAAGGTTTACTAAAGCAGCTATTTTGGAAAGCTGAATAGTAGCAAGAGCTGCTATGACCAAAGGTAGCAAGGGAAAGACTGCAGTAGCAATATCAATTGTTGTTCCCTAATTCAGTTGCACTTCCTCCAGGTTGGAGAGGCCAAGCAAACTTCAGTTGTGCTTTTTTCTCTAATAATATCTCATTACAAGAACACTACATAGCTAATTAATTTTTGTGTACTAGAGTTCAACTAAAACAGTCCAAAATCTAGTTGCAAGTTGGAAAATCTACTTTCCATATCTTAGTAGCAAAAGGAGAGAACTTTAACTCTGGCATTCAACACAGCTTAATGAAGAGATTGTCATGCTTGTTCCCTACCATTATGATTTAAATACTCCTTGAACACAAAAGCTGCAAAAGTACAAAGTGTGTCAGATGAAGAGCAAAACCACACCAGTACCTGAGAGCAAAAGCTATGATGGAGCTTGGTTCTTTCTCACACACAGCAATAGGTACACGTTCATGCTCATACATCAGGTAGTGCTTATCCGGGTCACTAAATGAAAATGACAGACTGTTAGTAGATCATAAAAGTTTGCGGAAAGAAAAGCAGCTTTGGTCAAAACCAAAATCTCATCACTGCACTCCCAGGCAAAAGCTGCAAGGTTCAGCATGGAACCAAAGCTTCCCAGATCAGCTTCTCCCAAGAGACACATTCATTAACTATGCGGTTAATTCTAAATGGTAGAGTGTTAGGGCAGTCAGCACTTCAAGCAAGCTGATTATATCAGAAGACCAGCTTCAAGTTAGAATAAGAGTCTATGTCTGTTTAGCAGCCACTGTTTCTAATGGCACCAAAACCTGCCTGTGTTTGGTTTGACTGTCCTGCAGCATAGCCTGCAGAGTGAAAGAAGGGGACACACCTGGACTCTTTCCTGAACAAGCGGTTTAGCACAGAAAATTGCCCAAGACCTCCTGGGTTCCTGTAAGATTTTCTTTACTTATCTGTAGGGTCCAGTCCTTTAGCTTTTACCTCATTAGCCCAAGGCCTCCGCTTCTACCCTAGGGGTAGGATTCAGAAGTTAAACCCAGGCTGCCAAACGTTAGGCTCATGTCAAATGAGAAACACTACAAAGCACGCAGACCAAGTAGCTGAAAGACTTTCCAGCCTGCCCATCTTCACATGAGAGGGGGACTTGAGGGCACATGCAGTAGCCATTGAACCTGACCTACACCCAGAAAATGCCAATTTGAGTCCAACCCTTGGAAGAGGTCTGGAAGCAAAAACAAGAGGCAGGCATGTAGCTTAATAAGTCTTTGCTAAGGAAGCATATTTCCACTCCCTCCCTGCAGCAATGAAGTTAGAAGGCACCTTTCTCCCCTTTTTCCCCACCACTTTGTCTCCCGCCAGAGTTCTGAGAAGATATCCCTGCTAGGTTAAGGAGAAACTGATAATGTATTTACACAAGGGCAGATCACGAATAAGAAAGGTGAGTAACCTACAAAGACCTAGAAGGGACACAGAAAACTTCCTAGCTTGACAAAGTTCTCTAGCTTATTCAGAGGCAAACTCAAGTAATTACTTAAATTATATACTGAGCAAAGAAAGCAAGCACAGCTCTGTCTGCAATTTGACCAGGCTGCTAATTTTGTACATTATACATATTATGCAGTACTTACAAGGGAAATGGAATGGGGTTATAGTTGTTTCCAGGCAAAAAGTTAGCCAAAATAGCTTTCATAGTAGACTTCTCCTTCACTTGGCTGTCTGTAGATCCCAATGAGTGTCCATCAAACACATCTGGAACAGATATAAGTTAAATCTATATCAAAATATCAAACTTGAGAAGGATGGCAACAGACCAGAGAGTTACCAAATTTGCTTTTCGTAAACAGATCTTGTACACTTCCCACAGAGAAGGAAGAGAAAGAATGCAAGACCACAGCTGAACTATACCTTCTGAGCTGCTTGTTGTATCCTGTTCAGAGAGTGTGCTGGCACCAGTCGTATGCTCCGATACAACCTCTGGAGAAGTGGGCAGCTGCAGATGGGAGGAGCCTGTGGAGCTCTGACTTGATAAAGCAGTCAGGAAACGATCCTCTGAGAGTACAAGGAGAGTTAAGGACAGAAGAAAGCATTTTACGTAGCTGTCAGAAGTGATATTGCTTGCTCCCAGCCCAAGCTATCACTAGTATCTACTTTCAGAAAGTTTTTACTTGGAAAGCAAGTATGGCCACACAGAGCAAAGGACTGGGTAAGCTAATCCATGTAGCACATAACCTCCAAAATACGCATACTCTTATAACTACTCCCTTCAGTTCCCACAAACTCTCAGTATGCCTCACAGGTAAGAGGTCTCAGCATCCATAACACAGAAGAGATGAGAGGTGTTTCCCAAATTCCCTGTAGATATTCACTTATTTAGAAAGCCTCTGAAAATTTTCAACTCAAGTTTGAAAGAAAACCCTTGCTGGCCAATTTAGTATCATTAGTAACTCAGCTTCATAGTACCAGCAGACAGCCAATTTCTAACTTACTATTAGAAAGAGCAAATCCGACACCATGGGGATTCGCTGTTTCTCTGAATTATCAAATTTGGCAAAAGCTCCAGTGTTATGTCAGGGAAAGGGTTACAGCAAGTTTCTTTTGGTAGCTTATGAAAAACAAGGAACTGACCTTTCTCTCCATTTTGCAGCGCTGGTGAAGCATTGCGTGGGGAAGCATCCATGCTGCTGATCTAGGCAGAATAACAAAATCCCAGTGTTGATGCCAAGCTCTTTATGGCTGTGTCCCCTCCTCCGTGGAACACTTGCAAAAGCAGATGAACCACAAGAGAGCACTCCCACCCACTTCTCAGCCTCTGAATTGTCACTGTATCTGTTACCACAGGAGAAAAACAAGCAACAGCAACCCAGGTTCACAAGATACTTATGATGTCTATCATCTGTGTATGCTGCTTTAAACACTACACTGTTCCTCCATATGAACCTACTTCCTGCTAGATCACGGGTTAGTTTATTTTAGCACCTTAACACAAATATGTGTTAAGTGGAAAGGACGTGTATCCATGCAGCAGAGCAAATCCAGGGTCTCATACGGTTTTTTAGTCCACCTTCCTCATGAAAGAACTATTGGGAGTTCAGCCTCTCTGTATGATGCTTATATTGGACTGCCTTGCAGCCCAGACATTTTCCTCAGAGTACCAGCTCCCCAAAGGGTAAATGTTCAGCACACTGGCAAGTGTAGCCTTGGACAGAGCTCTTGAGGCAGCAGTCCAAAATCATTTGGATCTCAGTTCAATTCCCACATAACACATCACAAAGCAGGGGTGATCCTGCTTTGATTATCAGTCCTTCCTGTATCATTTGCTCTGCCTCTCTCAATATTTTTTGCCTTTTCTTTTTCACAGGGATACATCTGATGGACAGCAACATAGGGTCTACTGAGATGACCCAATTCATATCTAGGCATACACTTGACTGTAGTGTTCTGTAGACTGCAGCTCTCTTCTGGTAGTGTTCATATCAACACTATACAAACATCACAGAAAATCAACTTCTATTCATACTTAAGTCTTCTTCTCTACAGTATGGCTCTTAGTTCGCATCTTTAGGAAAAGATGCATACACTAACATGTAATTTAAGCTTTTACAGCTGAAAACTACAGGATGCAGCAAAACCAGTTTACTAATTATTAAAGTGAATCAAAGCCAGTCTTAAGACTACTGTGTTGCCAAAGAAAAAAAATGTTTAAGAGGCTTCTAGCCTGCTACTCATACCTTGCTTTCTTCACCTTGCCTCAGTCTCCCAGGGCTGGGAGGTACTGATGGACGTTTTCTCCCTTTCTCTTGCTGGAAGAGATCCTGCAATCTTAAATTATTAAAAAAAAAATTAAAAACAAACAAACAAAAAAACCCCAAAACACAACAACCCACATAAAACATTCCACCAAAGGAAAATTAATCGAAAGATACTTTACTGGTACTATTTCTAACTGACACAAGTTATGAAGTTTCTCCATACTAGAATACAGCCAGCATGATTTCACAAGTCTTTACTGCAAACTCAGATTGCTGCTAACACGTTCCAAAGCAATGTTCCAAATGGCCAAAGAGAACGTTTTCATCAATTCTGAGATAATTTCACCCAATCAACTGGTCTCCCATGCTCCCCCACCTCTTCATATCTTTTCTACCTTTACTTAAATGATACCTTTTCCTCCAGATGCAAGTTGTGCTCTACAACACAGTACTTTTATTACATGGCCTCAAATGATTTCTGTTCCAATCAACCACCTCTGTGGTCTTAATTACTGGAGGACATTCAGCACAAGCTATAAAGAGCAACTGTGCTACAGGGAAAGTCAGTACAGCAAAACCTCTTCACTCCTATAACCAACACAGTATCAGCGTTGCTCACGATTCCAGTATGTGTCCTCTTACCTGTTATTCCAGGCTTGTAGCATCTCACAAAGTCCTTGCTTTTTAGCTATCAGAGACTCAAAAACAGATTGCAGCTGTTGAGGCGTGTCTAATGATGATGAAAGCAGCCTTGCTTGGATTTTCTCAGTCCAGTTTCGAAACTCCCCTTCTTCCATCTGCCAGAAGAAAAACTGTCAGTGTTCTGTTGCCTGAGATGACACAAAATCTGAGTGACTGCCCCCCACACCTTTCAGCCTATGGTCTGCTGATGTGAAAATAATCAATTACCTCTTTTTGGGCAAAGAGGTCTTCCATCTTCTCTTCCCTCGTTTTGCTGAAAGTATCCGTTTTCAGAGAAGCAAGGCGATCATCAACGGCAAGATACACTTGTGACACTCTGTCAACAGGGATGCAAAGAGTTAAAGCTGGGACTACTTGCAGCATCTTAACATTCTTTAATAATAAAGTCTGAACATGTTTAAGGTTAGCATTTGATAATACAAAAACCAACACATGAGAGCCTTCCTGCACAGTAGGCTGTCCCACTGAATTTACAGAGAAGTTTGAAAAACTTCATTCGTAATAGCAGAAATCTAAAAGTTACACACACTGATACTTCTCTTCACAATTTATTCTTAACAGTGGAAGTTGTCAGAGAGGAATACAGATGTCACGAATGCATTATTAACAAAGGGGAACTGTTGTGTCATCTGTGACTAGGAAGAATCTGGGTTTGCAAGCTACACCTCCACCAGCAGACTCAGAAATAATGAGTACCTCTATTTGAGCTCTAAACAAAGCTCCACAGGTTTTGAAGTCAGGCGGTCACAGAGACATCAGCCATACAGGAATGCTGTGACCAGGCAGAACAGGCCAGATTTAATACAGTTTTTATCAGGCCTGTCTTCCACCTTTTTGTTCCTATATACAGAACGTGTCTAGGCTTATGGTAGTTTACCTTAGACTATAAGAAAGTACCAGGCTGCCTGCTGTTATCATATTCAATAGCTAGCAAAGGCAATTACTTTTATACACCAGAGAGTTTAGTTGCTCCATGACCAATATAATGAAAACAGTTCTGCTTGGACAACAGATTTGAGCAATGCATTTGCAGGTTTTGTGGATGAAGACATAATTTAAACTCAGTCAGATACTCTATATAGTGATGTTAGGGTAAGGGTAAAAAGTATTATCTGCAGTTTTCAGATTAGGTCTTATAGGACCACCTCCTCCTCTGTTTCATTTTTAACATCAGAGGGAGGAATTAAAAATACTTTAGCTGTGCTTGAGAAGGCATTTCATCAGAAAAGGTAACATTTCAGACACTGGCTGATGGTCAACCTTTCAGTGGCTACCTGGCAGCACCATTCAGAAACATGCTATATCACTCAGCTATCAGTGCAACATTTAGGGATGGAGAAGAAAAGAATCTTAATTTCTACTGGCTATGTTTAAGCTGAATTGCCACCAGACAAAAATGTGAGAGATTAGTACAGACAGAGCAGGTAAAGGTAATACCAAAAATTTCAATACCACTCTCTCTCTTAGAAGTATATACACGTGTTTTAAACCATTACTTTTCTATCAAATAATAAATATTTAGCAAACCTCATCATACTAGCAAAAACAGTTATGTGTTCTGTGAATAAAAGTACAAAATACAAATAAGATGAGGAAGACATTAAAAAAAAAAAAAGCTTACTTTTGTGAGAAATCCTTGAGATCCTGCAAAATATTAACTTTTAATGGAGCCTGCCGCTTGATGTATATCTTGGGGAGGGGGACACACACTTCAAGCAGCCGGATTGGAGAATAGCTGAGAAGGCAATACAACAGCTATTAACAAGACTCACGCCACATAGTACCAGTTCTACAGCATTTTGAGGTTTGAGGCCTTTAGATGAAAAGGGGCACTGTCAGTGTGTCCAGGGCTTTCGTTACTTCTAGTAACGATACCACCCTGTTCACGTATCTCTTAGGCAGAAGGTAAAACCACAGATCATATTGCAAAAACAAAATTCTGAAAGCTTTTGGAATTAGATAGAGAAAAGTGTTTCTCTTCTGTATCATGAGCTGGAGCCATCCATTCTTAAAACACTGCTCACCACATCTAGGACAGTGATGGCACCCCAATGCCCTCTGCAAGCCAGCACACAAGCCTGCACTTGTGGTTATAGTGCAGTTATGCTATCCCACTCACAATGAAGAACAGAACCTCAGAATCCTTACTAGGACTATATGCTTCATATAGTACTGGAGAGAGAAGGTAGTTTTTAGCAGTGGAACTCACCTGAAAGATGCCACCATCTGATTATAGGAAAAATACTGGTGATAGTCATGATGAATGGAATGACCACAAGGCTCTGCATTGGCCCTTCGAGTGTACTGGTACCCATAGAACCTCAGCTCAAGGTATTTTGCAAAAGACATGGACCAAGAGTCATTGGAAAGAGGAACAACCGGTGTCACCTGAAAAATTGAAAGCCAAGTGTCTCAATTTCATCCTTCAAACAAGATTAAGGACAGGCAAATCTAGACAGAAACCTCGTATTTCTAGTACCAGAAACACCCATGACCCTGAAACATACTACACAACAAAGACAACATTTATGCAAAGCTAAGGCCAACACATAGTTAAAATAAATCTGATAGACAACAACTGCTAGTTGATGATGACAGGTGCTAAGCTGGGGGAGTCCAAACATAACCCTGATGGAAGCTTATATCTGGGATGCTATTTCTCTGCATAGAAACAATTTCCAGCAACCCAGGCAGAAGCAATGGTTATATCATACACTTTTTCCCTGATGATTCTTCAGCTATGGTATTGCTTTGCAGTGCATTTCAACTTCAGAAGTGCTTGCAAGCTTTGAGCAGACACACAGCCACAAACATATTAGTGTTTACATGACCACACAGAAATCATCCACATGGGTAATTTGAGATGTTTTACGTTTCAGGCACTGCATGAATCTTTTTCATTAAGTCTCTTTGAAGGCTCTTAATGTTTAGCCAGCAATGCATACCCAGTTAGCAATGTTTTCTTAGCTAAATTACAGAACAAGTTTCAGATAATACACAATCTTAATATCTCGTGGGCTTTCTTTAAAGCAATTTAGCATTCCTCTAATGAAGATGTTACTTTCTGATGATTGCTAAGGGAATTCTAAACATCATGGTTATGTAATGCAGGCTGTTCAGTCCATAGCAGATCAAAGAATGCCAGGTGGCTTTAGCCAATTACTAACCCAGTAAGTCTTGGAGTCTGCCCTTCCCCACACATACATTCTTTTGATGCTCGTACTGATTCACTACAAGGAAGGGACCATACTCTTCACCTCTTACAGGACAACTCCATTTTCTCCATTTAAATCTATCCTCTTAGAGCCAGTTTTGACACTTTCTAACAAGACTCCCTCACACAAGATGTTTCACCCTCGAGATCCCAATTCTACTAGAGGAATTTGTAGGTAACGTGAGAATATCTGTAGTATCAACAGGTTTTCTGCTAGTTTAGCCATGGCTCCTTGGATGAGCACCTTCTCAAAAATGCTGCCTTTACATACGAAGCCAGTCACAACAAGAACACTAAATTGGAACAGCAATGATTCCTAAGTCCACATCCTTACCTGTTTGCACAGTCTGCACCAGGAGTAAGTAAGAATGGTGTGCTGGTACCCAGGGACTGGGGAATCCAGCTCCTTTAACACAATTTGCACACAGCCTTGCCCGTGAACAAAGCGACGGATGTGGTGCACCATTGGTGTTTCACAGAACATGCTGGGGCACTGGTAGGAAGGCCTTATAGAGAAATAGAAACACTTATGAACAATCATAAGCACTGCTAAAAAACTGATTCAACAGATCTAACAAGCCTGTTAATATCATGCTATTATTTACCTTCACTGTAAAAAAACTTTTCTAAGCCTTTAGGGAAGGTTAATTCTGCCAAGTGAACTGTACTCATTTAGAAATAGCATGTAAGGAAGTTCCATTGCCAGCAACAGCTGTATAGGTCCCAAAAGCAGTGAATCACTTTCTAAAAGCATATTATATATAATCCACAAAATAAAGATCAAAGCACCTGTGGAAGTGCTTGGCACTAAATTAAAAGACTACTTTGGCAGTGTACCAAAGCACATGCCACTGAGGACAAAGATGTGGCATGTTCAGACTCTTAACTAGGCCTTAGAGCCCTAATTGCTACAAAAAAGTGCTAAGTGAACACATTCGTCTTCATGAACTTATAAATCTTGTTTCATAATCTGTTCCATTTGCTCATAAAGGAAATAAGAAGCACAGGGCCAAAGTAGCAAACCAATGGATGTATTTGCTTGTAAGGAGTGAGCATGATTAAATGAATTCTTAAATCCAGTTCCTGTTTCACTATAGCATGATAGTAAAGCAGAGGGAGCAACAGATTTAGGTGGTAAGCTTTACTAGGACACAACCAGCTCTGCAGACCTGCATGCTATTCTCCTAAGTGATACAGCATGGCAGGTCAACTTCACAGAGCTATCAAAAGCTTTTGTTTTGTTTAAAATAACATTTAGAATAAGTTTGTCCTCACCTGAAACAGTAGCGCTCCAGAAAAATCCCTAGAGTTAGGTCATTTTTCCCATAGAACTCCATGGTCACAATCCTAAAGAACAGGAAAAAAACCAGCTTTACAGACTCAATATTGCTACTGTCACACATGCAATGGTCTTTAGCTGCTGGCTTGTTTACAGCCCTATATATAAGACTTTTTTTTTTCCTTGACTGCCCTTCCTAGATCCCTGCTGTTTGCTAGTAATGAGATCAGAGTCCTACTAGAACAACTTTAAACTTGGCATTTAAAAGTCTAATACAAGTCAACTGCACTTTTGAAGATCATGTTCAAATATATCTAGGCACAGAAGTCTAGACAGCTTGAAGCTTCAAACACTAACATTTAAATAGCTACAAAAAGGGTACATCCAGAATATGAAAAAAAACCCTAAGAAATCCTTATTCTTCTGGAATATTTAATAGTAACTTTTGTTTCCTCAGAGCCTGAGGTGACCAAGCCATTTAAAATGTGTATCAGTATAAAGTGTCACAATTCAGATATCTCTAACATCACCAATTTACATCCTCTTATTTTTGCTGTTTAGTGAACCTATCGCCACCTTCTCTGGCTCATTTCTAAGCTTTTAAAGAAACTCTAGACCCTTCCCTGTAAGAGGGCCTTCTCTTTATTTTCCCCTGATCTAAATGATTAAACACCAAGACATGTACTGTTTGGTAGAGATAAAAACGTGTCATAAGTTGCACACAATTAACAAATTACAGCTCCCTAAGAGGGAAATAAAGCTCTTAATATTGATGACTATAATATGAGAAAAATAGCAATACATTCGAATGCCAGTCTTGGATCTATAAGTACTTAGTCTATAAGTTCTCAGAGATTCTCATAAGGCTCATTTTTGGGCCTGGACGTTGTTGTGTGTTCATTTACACTAAGACTCTTCCCCACAAGACTGCATGCAGTGCTGCCCTACACACACAGAGATTACTCTGCAGTGAAAGACCAACTAAAGCATTTGGTTTCAGGCTGGGCTTTCTCACTCATGCCTGGGGATTACAGAGGCCATGCAATACTCTGGGGAGCACCTGACCAGGCAAGGCAAAATCCTTTTGGCAAAAGTTCCTGTTACAGGATGGGTACAGCCTACCAAGGAGTCCTCAAAAGAAATACTGCTATGAGGTAGGCGCTGACCTTGGCTTCAAAAAAAAAAAAAAAAAAAAAAAGGGATAGCAACAGTATAAGCTGTAGAGGAGTAGTTTTCATACCAGGGGCTAACACAGGCACTTGGAGCATTGCTGGACTGAGCAGAAGAGCTACTGAAGAGAACACAGAGCCTCTGATGGTTTACCGGACTCAGGCAATCCACCTAGTAGAGAGAAATCAACTCATTCACTGGTTACAGACACCTCCATTCACATACAGCTCCTGTTGACAAAATTCTACTCTAGCAGTCTTATTTCAAGACTCTGCTTGGTCCTTTTGTACAGATTAACTTGGCACTGTCTCCAAGCTTCAGGTAAACTTGTACTATGTATAATTGCTAACTGCCATTTTCAGAACAACATAACTAATATGCATAATGAAACCAGAGCACATGCATGTGTTTCTGTGGAAATGAAGCCAAGAGCAACAGAAAACAACAAAAGTCCCACGACAAACATCCAAAGTCTCCAAATCACTGTACAGTTTCTGACACTTCGGATTCAAAACTCTGCCAATACATTATACTTCAATTACTCATTCAGGCTATAGAACAATTTCCAGTTTTCTGTTCTCTGTGAAGAGACTGTGAAGAAGACTCTGTTCTCTGTGCTGCTGCTGGAATGGAGTTGTTTTCCCTTCCACACCCCACAAAACTATGAAGTTACCAAATACTTTTCTTTGATCATTGAATACATTTAGAACAACATCAACCAGTCTGATCCAGAGCAAGGGCTAGTCTTACAGTTTATGGTCTGTGAAGCTACACAGATCTACATTTAAGCACCAATTAAAAAGTGACTTGTGCTCATGAATATGGGGGCCAATTGGCTCAGGGACCAAAATGTTTGGCTACTACAACAGATCAGTTCTGCTACTCTTACTCACAGATTTTTTTCCTGAACAGCCTATAATTTAAGATCCTTTTCCTCACATAAAAGTTAGTTACTTCCTAGTTTACCAAAACCTTAAATATTGATTACAAGTACATACTCCCATGCTTTGAAACTTCAAAGAACATTCCTCCCCCTCCATTATGAGATCCTCACTTTTCTTCAGATCACCCAAACTTTTACAATCCATCAAACACTTTCATGTAATTACAACCTACTGATGTTTCCACGACATTAAGCCCTCTGAAAATGAAAATCGTACACTTGTACAAATCACCAAATACAAGGAGCAAGAAAGCTCAGTTTAAGAAACTTCTTAACATTTGCTCCCTCTTCATGGACTCATTTTCAGAAATCATTTAGGTACAGTCAAGTCAAACAGGCAATGTAATACACTGATTCTGGGCTGACTTTTGTGTGTTTCTCAGAAATTTTGCAGTCTCTTGTTCTGAATGATTGCAAAGCACTTCAATCTAAAAACCAGTTATGTCCCAGTCAAGAAAACAAAACAAAAAACTCCCACAACCAAACAAAAACAAACAGACTAAAAAAAACCATCCCTCTGGTTTAATATGAGACACTACACTTTCTATATACCATGAGAAACTGATGTAACTTGGGTTTTCAGCAGCATATCTCAATCCTACCTTATGAGACCACGAGGATTCACTCTGAGCCAGTGCCTTCTCCTCCTCTTCAATTCTGCACCCAGTTTTTCCAGTAGGGACACTAGACACATCCTTAGTTTGGGTAAAGGGATCTGTGCTTTTCTGCAGTATCCTCCCTCCTCTGGCCCGATAGTCAGCCAGCATTCTGGCTAAGCTCTGGCTGTCACGTAGATGTTCTGCTATTCTAGTATTAACCAACTCGTGAGAAGGTAAGATTTGGATAGCCTTGGCTTGGATACTCCCATTCCTCCCTTGCAGTCCAGAGAGATCCCGCAGTAATTGCCTCTTCCTTCTGCTCTCCAACTCCTTGTACTCCTTACTGAGGAGAGGAGACCAATAAACTTGCTCAGGAAAGTATTCCCGGGCAGGACATCTCATGCCTTTTTCAGTCAAAAGAAAAGGTTCACGGAATGTCAGTACCGGAGAAATACAGAGAATGACATCTTTCAACTCCTGTTTAAATGCTGCAGAGTAAGTCTTGAGACGATCCTCAGATGAAGTTACCTCTTCTGCGACGTATAAACCAGTATCATCCTGGAGAGGGTCTCTGAAGACTCTCATCTGACTCTTGGACTCCTGCAAATCATCTGTCTGTTGAAGAGGCTCTAGTGCCTGTCTATCCAGAGTAGCCAAGTGCTGGTCCATGCCATGCAGGGGCAGCAAGGATGTTTCAGGTATTGCAAGAGGTACAGAGTTGAAGACTGCAAATGGTGACTCCACTTTGTGATGCTCTTGCTGTTTTGAGGACACTGTTTCCAGTTGATTGTTCTCTTGGTCACCTCTCTCAAATAAACCTCTTGGTTCAAGCAAGCTGACCTCATCAGAGGACACTGACTCAGAGATTACAGGCAACTTTTCAGAGGATAGTTCAATGTCTTTGATCGCTGTGCTGAAATCCTCACCATTGAAGAGGTTCTGTTGTTCATTTTCATCTCCTGGCTCCTCAATAAGGGAGTGAAAGGAGGTGTTTTTGGTGAGAGTAGGGGGCATGGCAAACTCATCCATAAGAAATGAGATTTCCAGCTGGGAATGATAAGCCACACAGACCATGAAGATCAGGATCTCCTTCACACGAGCCAGCTCGTACTCTGCAGCACCACACAACTTGATAGTGCAACCCAGGTGCTGAGGACACCCTTCGAAGAACATCAGAGGTTTTGTCTGATCTAGAAGAAAAGTAAGACATAGGAGTTAGGATACAGTTTACCCACTCTTAGGTATCTCACACACTTGAAGAGATTGTAACAGAGACTAAGAGCAAGCAACATTGGTAGCTACGCAAACTGAGGTTACTTTCCTAACTTATTTTTTCAAGCAAACAAGCATTTGCTATAAAAACTTCTCCTGTTTTGTAAAAAAGTTACCATAAAGTCTAAGTGAAGGTCATATGGAATGCGCTGGCCTAAACAGCATATTATAAGATCACTGGAGACTCTGCAGCACTGAAGTAAAAGAACCGCTATCCTCCCAGGCTCATTTGCTCATCCTTACAAGACAAAAAGCCTACGACATTTTGAGGGCAATTTAAAGGCTAGAAGGGGCAACAGGGAATTGGAAGGGGAAGCGTTCAAGGATAGATTGTATGGAGCTTGGAGCAACTTGGTCCAGTGGAAGGTGTACCTGCTCATGGCAGAGGGGTTAAAATGAAATTATTTTTAAGGTCCCTTTCAACCCAAACCTTTCTATGATTCTGTGAAGAGATGCAAAGACTGCACCTCCATAAAGATATGCATCTACAGCATTTATGTGTGCCAGCTCCACTGGTAACCTGTCAAGCAGCATTTCTTCCTTCTTCCTTGGCAGACTTCCACTGCCTTGGGGGAGTTACAAAGAAAAAGGAACTTCATTTCTCAAAGATGCACAATGACTGGACAAGAGGCAATGTGCACAAATTCCACCAAGGCAAGTTTTGATTGGGTACGTTAGGTTGGACCAGATAATCTTTTGAAGTCCCTCCCAACACAGGCTGTTCTGTGATTCTCTACTTCAGTGCAGAAAAATTCTTTACAGTGAGGATAGTGCCCAGGCAGGCTATGAAACCTCCATTCTGCAGTATCTTCAACAGTTGGCTGACAAAAGCCTTGGAAATCCGATGCTGCATTGAAATGTTTTGAACAGGAGGTTGGAACAGACAAACTACAGGGTCATGGGAAGAGAAAAAACAGTTTGGGAGAAAGAAATTAGTCTGATTAAAATCTATAACTATATAAAATATAGATAATCTATATAATCTATACAAAATCTTGTTTCGTCTTAGTAAGATCATTCTATTCTGTACACAGGCAGTGCACTGTAGTTCCAAGAGGTAACAGATGAAAAATGAGTAGGGTAATATTCAATCACACAAGGAACTCAACAGTTTAGAGCTATTTAAAAGGAGCAAAGCATTTATCCTTTCACACACATAAGCTAAGACACATCAAGTTTTACTCACCATTGGGCAACTGAAAAACTTGCATATAAAATTTATGACAGGTTCCCAAACGTGGTTTGGTCAACAGTTGATCCATTGACATCACTAAATCTCCCTGGGTCATTCGACTTACCCGGTCTAACACTTGCTGTAAACGGAAAGAACAATAAGAATCTACAATGCAAAAAGGACATTCTTCGTCTTAAAAAATAAACAAAAAACCACTAGTGTGATCCAGGAAATCTCTCACAGAGATGCAAATTCTGGGTTAAACTCAATCCCACAAACGCACATCCACAACATATAAGAATCTTAGAAAGACAGTTGGGTAAATATTTCTGGTGAGGGGTAAGATTGTGCCCTTCCTTGAACTTTTTCATTTGAATAGATCCACGCAATTCCAGGAGGTGCAGTGCAGTCAGCATAATGCTGGCTATGCCAGGAGCTCAGCCAACTTTCTATATGGCTGTCTGTACCCTGCCTCACAGGGACAGAGGCTCTCTTGCAGTCGCTAAGGACCCAGGCATGATTTGCTACAAACAGGTGTGAAAGTTAAGTAGAACTAAACCAGAGTATAAGGTCCTATCAAACAAGGACACAGCAGAGTAGCTATGAAGAGCTGAGGAAAAGTTACTCTCTAGGTTTGCCTGTCTTGTGTTCTTGGAAGGGAAGTACTATTAAAAAAGTGCCTAGATTTGGATAGAGGAGAAAATAATACAACCCTTTGCTTTCTCCAGAGAGTTTGCTACAAAGAGACATCAGAGATCTATCACAAGGCCCAGTCTAACTCTGAATGGAAATGCTCACCGGCTTGACATTGATGACCAGAGTGATACCATGCTCCAAGAGCATGTCCTGGGCAATTCGGGACACAGTCTTCTCAACAAGGACCAAATTAGGCCTGACATCAACTATCCGCTGCACATAGTTCTTCAAGAACTCCCTTTCCTGCAGACAGGAACAAAGTTATGGCAGTTAACTACTGAAAACCCATCAGAAAAAACACCAAAACACTTTAATGCTTAATATTATTTTCCCCTTCATTTACATACTGGCCTTTTCTATAAAACAGGGAAAATGGCTATCCAGAAAGCACTATCAGTTGCCTGTTGTGCACATTTTCATGCTCCCACAGCACAACATCCAGTTTATCACTAATTTGTTATAAGCACTAATTGCACATGAGAATATAGTCCAATGACAGTGTGAAGTAAGGGACTTGCAACAGAATCCAAACATATATAGCACCTTACATCCTCACACATAAAAAAAGCTTCATGTTCAAAAGGTGCTAGAATCAGAGCATCATAAACCAAAGCAGTTTGCAATATTGTTCTCCACCTTCTGATACATGCTAATGCTGAGTGCTGGAACTCAGAGATATTTACATTCAAGAAGAGTATGACAGTGGTCTATGCGTCTACAAGTCTGTACACACATCCTCAGACCCTAAAAATCTGTACTTAGGGACAGTGTTCCTGGAGTCCCATCCCACATGCTATGCCCTGCAAAATTGCTCTTCTATCCATGCCCATCTTGTGGCTTCATCTCACTACTCCCACACAAACTCATATTACAATACACAGGAAGAGAAATCAGGCTGCAATGCATCAGAACTAAAGGTCTACACTGCTAGAGGGAGGACACAGCTTCCCAAACCAGGTATTCTCAATTGTGTTATTGCAGCTCACATCAGTCAGGTTTTAAAAGTTCTGTGCAATATAAAGATACCACAAAAGCAGTTTGCCAGCTCCTCAGAACACAAACTCAGTAGGGCACCAAATACCCTTGTTATGGGTATGCTGGCAAACACGCCAGGACCAATTTTCAGACAAGAATGTAGTGTGTGAAATAAAAGGTCTATGTACTTTAGTGTTTGCATATTTGAGGCACGTCCCTGCTCACAGGGGCAGGGCACCTGTTCCAAAGTGACACTTTCTAATTCATCACTTCATTAGGTTGGGTTTTGTTCCATTTTTTTCAAGCCTGACAAGAAATAACATGGGTGTGACCTAACCCTAACCTACACTAACTTTTCAAATATTTCTTCACACACCTGAATTTTATCTAGCTCTAACGCTGTATAAGGAGGTTCAGAAGGTATCATTAAAAACAAAACAAGTCTTGTAAAATGCTGTATTATGAGGATCAAAAGCTCACACACATATGCTCTCATCACATATAATTTGAAGATAAAAACTCTCAGCACAAGATTACAAGTTTGTACGGTATTTACTGCAGCAGTTATCTCAGCTAGCTTACTAAAAGAGGAAAGTTTTCTATTTTCTGTTTAATCTCACTCACTCTACTCCACCTCATACACTGAAAAAAATGTACTGATCATGAATTTTTTTTGCTTTTCAACCAAAAACAAAAGCATATTCTCACCTGAAGTACTATAGGCTCTATACAGGTAAACTTTGTTTCTTCTCGATAGAGATACTCAATGGAGCACTTCAGCAGAAGAATTTTGGGATTTTTTAAGCAAGAGTTCATCTAAGAAAAACACAAAAATAGTTAAAAATACAAACACATGGAGAAGAGAGGACAGGAAGAAGTACACAAGAGACAGAGTTCCCATGATTGGTCCCCATCCTCCCTTAAGTGTCTCAGCTATCCCCACCCTGCAGACTCAACTATACATTCTTCCTCCTTATGAAGTTGTTACATCCAGTTGTTGGAATTTCACAGCCACTGTCCAGTAAGCAGGCAATGCTAAAAGTTTTCAGTCACTGCTAAGAACCCTGAAGTATTGATACATTTGATCCATCCAGTTCACTTCTATCTTGCCCTCTTGCCTTAAAGGCTCATTTTACTATACTACTGTAAGTCAGAACTACAAATGCCTTTTTCTAGTTAAGAGTTGAGGTAGTTATTAGATGCCTTATGTGGTGGTAGGGATGGAAAGGATGTTTTCCTATACATGTATGAAGAAAGTTTCTCCCCTAGAATCTCTGGTCTGGAAAAAAAAACCAGCTTGGAAAAGAAACGCTCTAAGAGCCACTCTTGTTTGGGGTCTCAAACCAGAGAAAGCTCACAAACCTCCTGAATGGTGAGAGAAGCTTCACGACTCAAAAAGCAAGTCTCAGCACACTTATTTCCAAAGCATGCATTACTGTAAGCACTCGATTAATCAAGCTGCATTACCTTCTTATGTGCAACATTCTTAGTACAAACAAATCCATTCACCACCATGGAGTCAAATTTCTTTCCACCTGGGATCTAACAAAACAAAGAACATTTTCAGAACTGTCATACACTCCCACATCTTCTAGTGCAGTAAACCTAATGCAGAAAGCACATAATGTAAGTGATGTGCAGGCTTCAGCTACACCCTCAGTTATCAGATGAAAGGTCAGATACAGTCATGCTGGACTCACAACTCTTTTCCTTTAAAGCCTAACAAACTAAGGACAACCTGAAAACAAGTACTAAGTGCTAGGATTTTTACACCCCTCCCACGAGATGTCTATTTGTTAAACCAGGTATACTCCGGAGTATGATAAGGGAATCTAACTTCAGTAGGCCATGGGGAGCATATATCTTTGCACATGCCATTTCTATTATAATATAAATTACAAATAAACTGTAAGGAAAGGGAGAAAAAATAAAAAGAAAAGAGAGAGTAAACCAAACAAACCTCTACCTACTGTTCGAACACATCAAACAGTTGACTGGTGTGCCTACAGTCACATGCAGTCACAGGAGTAATAAACAACATGAAACAGGTTTCTGAATAACATGTTTCAGAGGACATTTGACATTGTAATACAAGCATGTGAAAATAGCAGACACCTATGAATAGCTTTCAGCTGTGAACAACTGCTCTTTGAACCCGAGTTTCAGGAGAAGCAGGAACAAGTGATGCTGCCTGAAGAGATGCCACAGAGCCACCACCGGAATTATAAGGTTCTCCTCATATCTTACATAGCTTTCAAGCAAAAGAGTCCTGCTGAGGTGAATTTGTCCAAAGAAAAATAAGCCTGAATCTTCAATCATCTCCTTCAATGTTAGTTTCACATCAGACTCTCAGAATAAACTTTGCATGCCAGAATTCCAGCCTCACAGTTCAACAGTGTCAACACTGGGCCATCTGGCAGAACTGGATGCACCATTCCATAACAATTAAGTTTTCCTCTTGAATAAAGTCATTGTACTTGGCATGGGAGGAGTTGAATCTTCCATAATGGATAGTTACAGGGCAACAGACTGCTACACTGAGTTCTGCAAGCTAGTTATCCAGCGTTTGGTACAACTCCAAACTGAAGCACAAAACAAGCAGAAACCAAAAAACGAAGCAAGTCACTACAAAAGTGCTACTCTTTGCTACCTTCTGGAGCCTGCAGCCTGAAAGAAGAAGCATTAAAGCCCCTTTCACAGCATGCTAAGTTCCCTCTGTGCAACTTCTTCTAGAACCCCACCTTACCGAAAGGCCATGTTGGCCAATTACACACCACTGGATATGCTGGGGGCAGGGTAAGGGGACTGTTCTCTTCAAACAAGGGATGCTGCCAACAGCTGCACCCTTTTACTTCCCTGTATCCACTGCTTGAAACTTACTTTTTTGATGTGGACAAACTGGCGGATATCCATGTCATCATCTCTGTTCTTGACATCAGGCCGCACTGTTTGAACTACCTGGCAGACCACAGGTACAATGATATCCCTCCAGGACAGAGACAGGGACTCATTGTATAGCAGCTGCTGAAGCAGTGCCATCATGTGGTTGTGGTTAGCAGATCTGCAAAAAAGGCAAAATACAATGATTTCTCCTGAAAAAAAATACAATGCAGTGATTAGCTGAAGTCACATTTCAGAAGCAAATTTCCTAACATTTACAATACAGGAAGTTCTCTGAAGGAACAGCTGCCTAGAATGTTCTACAGTCAACTCTGGTCCAGTACTTCAATACATAAAAATCACAAGGAAAAAACCCCATTCAAAATACACTGGAAAAAAGCTGCTTTCTTAATGCAAATTATTCCCTTGTATCGTCCACTGTAGATCAAGTCCCACTGAAAGCTGATGGAATAGAGCGGCTTCAGGAAATTTTACTTAAGATATGCAAATTCCTTTTTCTACATATTTCTTACAGCAGTCTTTCCATGGCTTGTTTCTCCCCATTCTCTTCTCTCAGCAGATCCAGATTGCTGTGGTGCCAGCCTAGGGGCGTGAAAAAGAGTTCTTTGGACTTCTCCTCCACCCTTCTGTTGAATAATGACTCTGCAAGAGATAAATATATCCTGTGAATAGAACGTCACAGCTGAATGACTGGGTCTTTCTGAAAGGCTATGTTGAAAAGGAAAGAATTTACTTAGATGTAAGTCTAAGCCTCTTGAAACACTAAATTTAAGGTAGATGTCATAGCAACATGGTGATGCTAACAGTGTAAGAGTGGTAAGTGTACAATGGAAAAGTGAGCTACCAGAATTCTTGTACTGCCAGCATACAGCAAACAGCTTTCTCTTCTGGAACTGCACTATTCTAACAAATTCTCAAAGATCTTCTGTCAAAAAAGTGGCACAAGCTTTTTGAAACATCTCAGCACATCTTCTCATCTCCATCCACCTAACAATAGGTTATATATACTTACACAGGTATATGATCCGCTACAATTAACAGTATGCAAATGAAGTATGTATCCACTGAATACAACTTTTAAAATCCTAAATGTCAGCACAAACTACAGCCATTTCTGATTTTGGAAAAAGAAAATATGTTTCAACAGTATAAGACAGTCCTCAGTTTGAGGAGGCCTGCCACTTTCAATCACTATATTGTGTAGTAAGTCCTTAGAATTGTTCTCTGTTTTGTATTACCAAAATCAGAGGTTATTTCAGCACAGTTTTCTGCACTTTGAAAGAGTTACTAGGTTATTTCCCACTCAGGCATTATGGTATTATAGAGGGAAGTTATAAACTTCCACATTCTTATAATACCTGACTATATTTTAAGTCTTTTATGCTAGTCGTGTATAAATTTTCATCAAGTAAGTATGTAAGCCTTCAGAGTTCAAGCTTAAAGCTCCTCAGAGTTTTAAGCAAAATCCTTAGACAACAGTAATCTAAGCAGGGCTATTGAAAAAAAAAAAAAAGACTCTTAACAATGATTAACTTATTCCAGATGCTCTACACACAAAATTAGCTGTGTAGAAAATTAACAGAAGTTACACTGATTTCCCCCCTTCTCCTGCAAAAGCTCAGTTAAAAACTAAGCATCAGTTTAATCAAAGGCTTTATTTTTCAGGCAGCACAGACTGAAATGAGGTTTTCTCCTTATCTCCTCCTTACTTCCTCCTCTTATGAGCTCACCAAAATCAATAGCACTAACTGGGAGAAAAAAAAGCCCACAGGTGCATCACAAGGGTTTTAAAACTCACAACTGGATGTAATGGCCTTTCATTTCAGAAGTAATAGTGGTGACGGTGGTGATGACAGGAAACCCAGAAAGATTTAAGAGATGAAGCTACTCTGTAGGAGCAGTGCAATTAATCATATCGCATCTTCATTTGCTTGCACAGAAAATTAAAAATTGGTTATATAAGTTTCTTGGTGGAGAAATTGTGAACAGACTTGCCACTTACACTTATTTTTTTTAAAAAAAAAAGCTTTTCTTTGAGTCCTTTTAAATGAAGATTATCAGAGAAATAAAACAAATTTAAGCTTTAAAGTGCATTCAAAACAGTCAGAATAAAATTTATACATGAGTTTTGCCACAGATAAGTTCAGATTTACTGTCAAGTAAATATTTTGAAAGGGTCAATGCACTATTACAGGAGTATTAAATAGTTTCCATCATTATATTAAAAAATGCACAATTGCAACATTTGAAGTTTTTCCTTACCTTTTATAAAAGCATCACTTATAGAGAACATCTGCTGCCCTCCGTTTTCGGGATTCAAGTACTCTGAACGAGGAGAGAAGAGGGAGATAGGTGGAGACAAAGAAAAAAAAAGAGACAGGTTACACTGGTGTGTCCATATAATTGCAATGTACACGCCCACACCAGAAGAAGCAGCATTACTCATCTAAGTCTTTAGTCACCAACTTAGCAACAGCTTGATGAGTGGTTAAGACAAGAACTTCCTCTCATTCTTGTTTTATCAAAAAGTTCCACAACGACGAGAAAATAGTACTTATTATTGTGAAGAAACAAAACAAACAAAGTAGACACGAGCAAAGACTGAACTAGGAGCTGAGTCCGTTTTTCCCAGCCTGCCCTTTTCTAGACCATAACACAAATGTGTTAAAATGCAAGCAGACACCATGGGAACAGCCTCCTCACTCTGGTCTAAAAATACAGAAACCATTTTGGTCTCCCACTCCACTGAACCATCTCAGACTGAAGGAGAGACCAGACACAAGATTTATCTTATAGAGTAAAGGAAACAAAAGACAGGCTGCCTTTCAAGAGCTAAAAGTTTAAGGTCTAGAATAGGTTAAAGTGTTTTGAGAAATCTGTGCTGACAGAGGTGGACTCCCAGCAACAAAGCAGAGCAAGAGATATATCACTTTATCTATGGGAAATAGGATGAAGCTCCATCTATTAATCTTGTTTAGCTTGCTAGATCTTGATTTTTCATGACAACTGGCTACAAAACTCTTGTTTTCTCCAGAGGCTGTTGGTTTGCTGTGCCTTTAGTTGGTTTCTCACTTATATGAAAAGGGATTCTACAGTGGGGAAAAAAAGAGCAGTAGCCCTATTGCTTATATAGCATGATCACTTGGAGTTCAAAGTTAACTCTCTATCATCTTTCCTGACAATGGTCCAGACCAACTGCCACAAACAGAATGCAAAGCCAGGCTGCTTTCAGCCACCAACAGAAAGCAACAGAAAGCTGACAGGACACAAGCAACCACAAGGCTCTGAGGAGCAACACTCAGGAGGCCCCTTACATGACACCATTTTAAAAGTTTGAGCTTGTTTGCAAATAGATACTTGAGAGAGGATCAATGTACCAAAGAGAAGTTACAAGCCTCCCTTGCAGCTTGCTGGTTATTTGCAGATTGCTTTAATCTCTTGCTTAGTTTAAGAGTTCAGCATCACAATAAACTACTGCTTAACAAAAGCTGGCTCATCCTCAGCATTCATTCACCCACAGCCCCACTGACTACCTAGAAAAAGTCATGTCATGCTCTACCTACACAAGAGCATGTATACTAGTACTTCCATCCCTCTTCACCTTGCAACAGCCTCAGGGCAGCAGCTCTTACTGTAAACACACTCCAATTAGGTCTGGCACATATCCCTGGCTGGCATAGCCAAAGCAGGACTTATCCCCAGCTACAACCTAACTTTAGTTATGCTCTGGACAAAGAGAAAGGTTGCACCTCCAAATCAGATTTCTAATAATTTAGATTCTAGATTACTAGGTGATCTTTAGGTCCCATTTAACCCAAGCCATTCTACTACTTTCTCCAATACAGCTTCAGCTCCTATAACTACTTCCAATTGGGCCCCAGGGAAGTTGTGACAAGTGACATACCACACCTCTTCATAGACCGGACAGGTAACACACTTTCAGGTGTGGGTCTGAGATAGTTAGAGTGGCTAACAAGCACATTTCTTACCTCACGTTATCACTACTTGCATCATGCTCCATAAAACAGGGAAGGGGGATTGGGGATGTTCCTGTAGCAAATTCTGTAGCCTGAAAACTGAAGCACGTTCTCAAAAAAAGAACTAAAAGGGCTCCTGGCAACAGCATGCTAAGATTTGGCAAGGAATGGTGATAAGGAACTGTATATGGTTACTCAAGTCCTCTTCTCTTCCCCCCTCCTAACTAGATGCAGGCATCAAAAACAAACTACCCAAAATACCTGCTACCAGGGTCAAGGATATCTGGCTGCAAAGTCATGTAGAACACAAGGTTTGTCATATTGTTAACTGTACCTCTTTAAAAAAACCAGCAACTAAACCCCACATTTAGAATTTCTCACTTAATCTCTTACCCCAATTTAAATGCAGAAAACAATCTTACTTTGTTTTCCATTCTGATACATACTATAAAGTACTTTTGTCTTTGGGCAGATGATACTATAAATGAGTCACTATACTCAGCTAACTTGGAGTCACTCAAATTTCATGGAAACACACCAGACATTAGTCAGCCTATAACACCACAATAAGTTCTGCCATTAGACTATATACAAACCACTGTGTTTTAAAACACAGCTAAGCGCATACATCACCCACCCTTGCTTCAAAGCAGCTGACCTCTGTAACTGTCGGACATTGCATATCCCTTAATCATTCAAAGAAACCCACTGACCTCTTAGATCAAAGTTGACCTGCACTTCTAGCACTTGATGTTTTCTATTGTCTGTCCTCGCCCCAATGACTGTAATTTACACAGTTGTGAGGAAATTACAAGTCTCAAAAGGACAGTATGATCTTCAGTTTCACCTCATTATTTCAAAGAAAATCAAGTCACTGTCACCCAGTCTAAGGACAAGAGACAACGCCAAATATATGTGTCCATAACAGTCATAAGGAAGTTACTGGCCCTGACAGCAGCAAACACACCATGTCACTGAGTTAACTACAGCACTCTGTTCTTAAAATAACCATGGGCCATTCACATAGATGCTTAACTATACAGTTTTGGCTGTCTAACCATTGTGATACTCTAATATCCTAGATGGCATCTTTTACTGAATATCGCCAGGATAATCAGGAAAACAAGGTGAAGGTCTTAATATTAATTTTATTATATAAAGTCTCTCACTTCAGTATTTCCAGAACAAAGTTTTAGAAGTGATGTATTTCACTACTCTATGCACTACAGCACGCACTGTTAAGGTTTTGTCCCACTTAAGTACCTACAAAGTTTCAGTCTGCCTATTGCCAGGAAGTGTTTCTTGCTGTTCAGTATATTGTCATTCATTTAAACTTGTTGCTCCCTGGTTCAGTCTTTTCTCTAAAGATCATCACGCCAGGAATTATCATCAAAAAAAAAAAAAATACACTAAGTCCTCTGTATTTGAAGAGGATATAGATTTTTTGAAAAATTGCAGGATAATACCTACCTCTCCACAGTGTATTTGCATGACAACTTCACCCTATCCCAGTTCTGAGAATATTACTGATATTATCCCCTCCGGGGAAATCCTCTTGGAAGCAATTGTTACCAGTTTCCTACTAACACATTACACTTCTACAGAATAATCTGCTTAAGAGACCACATATTTCAGAAAAAATATTAAGGACCACATGTTTCAGAAAACAAACACCAGCAGAGATTCACCAAATCTAGCAGAGTGCTGCCAACACACATAATTCAAAAGCAGAAGTCTTTCTCCTTTTAGTTGCCTCATCACTTGCCTTTTCTGCTGATCTTCTCTGAGCTTTCCATCATCAAAATCTTTCTCACAAGATCTTCAGTTCTGGCTACAAGCAGCCTTGATTTGGTCAACAGTTTCCGAGAGAGAAAGGCTCTCTTGCGTTTCCCCTTCATCATATACTGCTTTTTGTATACAGAGATAAAGACTGAGATATGTCTGAAACTAGGATTAACACCCTACAAGTCCCCTAACACTTGCCAGAGCCAAACTGACTACTGCCTACTTTACTGCCATCACACACTGATAAAGATAAACCTGTGACACCTGTAAATTCACAGGATACTGCAGCACACCTGGGCCTGTTTCAAGCTCACTTAATCCAGCATCCCTCCTTCCTAAAAGGAATTCAACTCTCCAGTTTCCTTTCCTGTAGATGCATTATCTTTTCATTTCATTAGGGCATGAGCTGGAAATAGGTTGAAAGGAACCAATAACAAAGATGGCGTCAGTAGTGCTGACAATCCATCCCCACTGAGTCATCTGACATCGACTCAAACTTTTGAACCTGTTCTGCTTTGGGGGAGGAAAAAAAAGCAGTTAGCTTTTCTTCCTTCTAGTCATATTTTTAGCAAATAACATAAGGTGACTACAATAGGCACCAATAAATGCCCCCACTAATTTGTCTCATTCTGGTTCCCCATGCCTAACATACTTTGAAAGTCACCTGTGACCACTTCTCCTCCCTCACTCTCTTCAGTGACCACTTCAGTTTCAGAATATGTAATCTGTATGCAAGCATAAGGCAGGTTTCCATTCTGATCCAGAACAACACAAAAGACCTGTTAAGACTTTATAGAAGAATGAATTAATTAGGAGTACAAATTATTTAATGCTGGATCATCTTTTAAAGTTGGAAATACTGAAGGGGTGGGTGAGACAATTATTAAAAACGAGAAACTCCTTAGAAGCAGCCAAAGACAGAAGTCTACAAAGCTGATGTAACCTTAGGTAAGGAAGCAGTGCAAAGACACCAATTGCTACCCAGCATGTAAAGCAACTAGAACATATAAGACCCAAGCCAGTGGCAAGCCCTAGTTTCAGACAGCCCTTGTCCTATTTAAAGAATGCAATTATCAACAGGCAAGCACATTATTTTTTCAATAAGTATTTTGCCTACAGAGTCTTTCAATTTTTTTATTTAGGGGAAAAGCCTTTCAAAAGAAGTCTTCAAGACCAAGTATTTGATTTCTTCCTACTTCATTTAAGTGGATGATCTCTTTTAAACAAATATGTATATGGATTAAGTTAGGTCTTACTGCTCATCAGTAAGACAATTCTGTAACATGTAAGCTTATTAAGGTACAATTATAAGTCAGCACAGAACTCTTCCAAGTTAATTTTGTTCTTTTGTTGCTTGGAGTTTTATTCTTTGCTTGCTTTTTCCAGTTCCATCTCAAACTGTAGAGACACTTATCACAATGTTTAAGTGTAGATTATTTTTCCACCCCAGTTAGCCAGAATATATATGTGATCTGCCTTATTACGTATGGGCAAGAGACTTTATTTCAACTGCAAAGAGAAAGTCACCGAGGAAGTTACACACTCTGCAGAGAAGGTGCTTCAACAGGTCTGCTGAGCGTCCTCAGAGGTGAACATACCAAAACTGCAACCAAGTGCCAGTTAAATATCATATTTTCCCCTCTGTAAGACAACTATGTAAGTAGTGTCCAAATAGGTCAGTAATACTAGGGCCCAGCTCTCCATCATGTGCAACTCCAGCTGGTGACTACCTCGTACCTTTTTGGTCAGCAGGGTGAGGGGGCACATGTGGGTACTTGGAGTGCTTCTTGATATGGAAGTTCACGTTGTCCAGCTCCACGTTCAGGCTGATAGAGGCGGCCGAATCACTGTCCATTGTGGACTGGAAGCTGCTGACTGAAGTGCGCTTGCTAGGGCTGGCAGAGTCTTTTAGTGTTGGGTAAGGGAGAAGATACAGGGAGGAGAAGGGTTCAAATGGGTGTTATGAGGGTACCAGAGAGGAGAGAAATTGTCTTTAATACATAAAGACCAGTGTGCAATACCACAGGAATACAGTATTTTCACGGTTCTAATCTTATCTTCACATGGGCAAGCTGGCATTTTGGACATTCTTTATTGCACTACTGTAGGGCCCAAATCAAGAAGTCTGCCTGAGAAACAGAAGGCAGCAATTTACATGCTTCTCCTTCATTAGAAGTATGAAGCTTTACCAGTTCCACTAAATACAAAATACTGTATCCATTGTAAGAATGAGGAAGACTAGCCAGGTTGTAGTTTGCTTAAATCCTTACAGCCCCATGCGCACACACAGAAACACAAACACATAAAGCAAGACAGTTAAACTACTAAGTTCTGAGGGACTGGGGACAACAGGAGGAAAGGCAGAGGGAGAACAAGATTCACGTGAAACTCACTGGCTAAGTTATCTTCTCCTTCATCAGCAATCTGCTCTGTGTCACTGTCATCAAACTTGATGTCTTTGAACCAAGATGGCTCAGAGTGCCCCTCTACAGAGTTCACAGAGTCACTGTCTGGAGATGGGGTTTCTGAGAACTCCGTGCTCTAGAATACAAGGAAAGAAAAAAAAGGTGTTAAAGTGTATCTCTGCTGAAATATTAAGCAGCCTGCTACAAATGCAGGTCAGACATTTTAAAAATCAGAGGATACTCTCAGTGGGCTGAGTCAAGTTAGTCATAGAGTCATCCTCCTTGGTATGAAGTAGGAACTCTTTGTGACAGGAAACAAGTATTTCATTACACTTCCCACATACCTAGTTTCTGCCTAGTCCCCACTTCTACACAAGTTGTGACTAAGTGGCACTAAAGAACAAGTTCATTCTACTGCACATTTTCTGTCACCGCTAAGCAGTTCTGAATGCTTGCTATTCCTAGCCAAGGTGGGTGAAAGCCTATCCTTTGCCCAGAAACCAACACATGCAGCTTTTGGGGGAGCCTAATTTTAAGTTACTGGAGCAATTCTTTGACTGACCAAAGTAGCCCCAAGAGTTTCAATCACAAGTCAGGCTCTAGCTGGGGCTACTGTGTCAAAGCCAAGCCTGGCCAGAGAGCCAGAGAACCTAGGGGCATCTAAGTCATTTCCATCAGCCCTCCTGATGCCTCCAGGCACCTCAAGAGGAAGTCCTCACTATCATTCCTTTGGCTACAGTGAGTGCAGCGACAACTTAGTCAACAACACCACTTCTCCTAACCCTTGTCCAGGAGAAATTAAATCAGACAGTGCTTTCAGCTGACAAGAACAAGAACTGGCTTTAAATATATAATAACATTAGCCCCTTACAAATAGTTACAAACAAAGATCCATAAGCACTCGCTCGTCAGGGGCAAGCTTTTACTAACAAACTGAGTGCAGCTGACTAGCTGGGGTGCCAATGGAAGACCATATGACTACATCCAAGAGCTGAGACATTCTTCATTGCAAGAAGCTGCAAACATGAAAGAATCTCAACTTAACGTTTTCAGAGATATCTTGTTCAAGCTAAAAAACCCAGTATAATCCCTCAGGCCAGTGACTGCTCTTACCCCTCAGCAAGTTTGATTGCAAGGAAACACAGTAGGATAGCATCCCTGCCTCCTCCTCAAGGAACTAGTCCTGTTTGGGAGGCGTGAACAAACACCCCATCCCAAACTTGCATCATATGGCCAAGGTACTGAATTCCTTATTACTGCCATCACTGCAGTTCAGATGAAGGTTACTGATACTTTATATAAGAAGATCCAATGCACACAGATTCCAGATTCTGCACATGACAGCACAATTGCCACAAGCACAGACTGTACCATCTCAAAGCCTCCGTGGAAGATGTCCACCAGGAGAGGCACTGGCCAAGACTGAAGGCCCTTTCCTCTGCTTTAGGCAGCACTACATGTAACAACACATCCTCCACAGAGCACAGCCTGAAACCTTTCTGGGCCAACTTCCTCAGGCTTTAACCCACTAAGGAAAAAGGCCTGGACATTTTCTGTACAGGAGAGCTGATTTAGAAAACACACCATGACTTTTGAGAACAGGATTGGAAAAGATTCTAGTCAGCAGCCAAATCCAGCAAGAAGCATAGCTTTCAGCTTTCCTACTCCTTTTACCTGTAATGGTCTATAGAGAGCATATTCATCTCTGAAGAGCTGATCATGATGACTGACACATTCTAGCCAGCGGCCATCAACCAACGCCTGTCCTATTGCAATGGCTTGGACCCTGGAAATATAAGAATAGAAATGGTTTTCTAAGTCTAGTTCTAAACACATATGGTTTATGGTACAAGCACACTACAAAAAGAAAGTCATTTGCTACCCAGTATTTGACTCTTCAGTATCCCACTGCCATGTTTAAATAGACACTATTTAAAATATTATGGTGAGGCAGCACAGTGTACTAATTCAAGCATGGAGCTAGATAAAGAGACTGCCAGTACTCTGAACTCAGCTGAGGTGTCCAACAGATGATTAAGACACATTGTTTGTGCTCCTCCAGTATTGTTAACTTGAGTTATGTATACTGAGCATCTCTGAGGGAGAACTGTTGCTCTACACTTAAGAACCATCTCACTTTTATGCTGTTCTCACATAATTAAATACACCAGATTCTTTATATTCACTTATATGGTTAAGAGTCTGCCAGCTCCACCAAAAATTTAGCTATCAAACAGTATCAGTGACCTCTAATCCCAAGGGCAGACTTGCTCTTTGGAGTATCAGTAAAGACTTTGGACAACCTTTGTAATACACTCACTGTTCTCCAAGTGAGTGATACTTGTCCCATCAGCTATCTCCCATACTGATTTCCAAACAAGACAGCCCTCTGTCCCCCATTGTTTTGGGCCATATGGAGTCAGAATGCTGCCTGGAGGAGCATCTCCAGCAGGAGTAGGAGAGATTTGAATATTCTTTCTCATCTCCCTGCAAAGGAGTCTGTCTCCGCAGTCTAAGGTACCCTCTACCAGCTCAAACTCACAACCTCCTCTCACACAGACAGAAGACAGCTGCTGTACTAAAGCATCAAGCTTACCTTGTGCTTATGTGCCCATTTCTGATGAGCCAGTTGACCAGCTCTTTTCCCACAATGCAGTTGGGATGCGTCCGCAACCAGTAGCGATGGTCTTGAAACTCCATCCCACTGTTATGATGGCAGATTTTCTTCCACAGATCTTTCAGCTGGACTGAGTCCTGGAAAGGGAGATGTGCAAGTTACTTACCAGTCTAATCTTAGCATTGGTTTCAAAAGCATCAACCTGGGCCTTCAGATCAGCCTCTAGAACAAAAGCCCTCCGCAAATAGGCACAGAATCTAAGCCATTCTGCACAACCTATGCAAAGGTGCAAGGAGAAACAGCAAACAGATATGAGATTAGCTCCTAATATCCTTCCATTTATATCCAGTGGAGAATAATGTAAAAACAAAGCAGGCAACTTCAGAGTTAAGGGGTTTTTGATGTGGCAACATTTTGTACTACCTGCAAGATACTTATGTCCTCACTACTGCCGCCTTGCACCCTATTCTTAAACTTAGTATGAGCAAACAGAGGACAATGAAAATTCACCCTTTGGAAGAGGGATTTTTCTATGTTATCTGTGCTCAACCCAGGCATTGTGAAGCATACTAGTCCAATATCAAGCTCAGATACAAAGCAAGTATTTGACACAGCAATGCATACTGCTGTGTTCAAGTTCTAGGATACCATCCCTTACTGAGGGCCCATTTTTGTATTGTCCAGTATAAAGCCTTTTTTAGACACTTTTAGCTTTGGCCACTAAGAAAAAAAGGTTTCTATTCCTCCCAACTCAATTAACCATTTTTGAATCTGTGAATCTCTTCCCCTCACCACTCAGAACACTTCAGCCTGTACCTCAGACTTATTTTTGGGCCTGTTAAACACAAGCACCAACTTTTGTGCAGACTGTGCTTCATCCAAACTGAACTGTCTGCACCTAGCCCCTTTTGCCTTCCCATATGTGCCCTGGCTTGGCACAGCACAATCTGCTGTTGCAGAGGGAAAAATTGGGATCTAGGATTATTTTGAGAAAGCAGCACAGCACCTCAAGGGGTGGAGAAGAGACACTGCAGCTCACTTTCTCAAATGTCTCATTTGTTCTATTTCTGTGTAAAAGAAAAAAAAGCTTTAAATTTTAACTGGATGCAGCTTGACAGTTAACTGCCAGACCCACATTATTGCACTTCCCCAAGGGTGCCCTGAGATCCAAGAGTTTTGCTCCACTTTTGTTACTGGAGCAGCTTTCCTTTAGTTCCAGCAGTGGGTGTCCTCGGTATTATCCTAAAACCAATGTCAGTAGCTCCCCTTCCGTACCAGGTACAGAGTCGAATGGATCAGTAACAGAACACATGATAGGATCATATGATTTGATGCAACTGGAGATTCCACAGTTCAGCTGCCTTGTACTTAAGAATACAGTAAACTGGACAACCTGGCAGAACACAGCAAATCCTTTTAACTCAAGGATTTTGACCTCTAGTTCCAGAAGTATGTGCTTACACCAGTGTATGTACACCTTCCCCCACCTTTATTTCATGAACAAAGGTCATTAGTCTTCTGAACGGACTAGGTTACGCTTTAAATTATCTCTGATACAGGGTTAACTCCACATGCTAAAGGCATTAAACAAACAGTGGAAATGCGTAGAAAATCCTACATTAACTGACACTGTGTCTTCTGCTCTTGCGTGAACAGAAGTGATACTACCAGTCCTCTTCTCCCACAAGGAAGAAAATGAACAAAAAATTTAACAAAACGAAGCTGAAGTGCACTGGGACTTGAACGTGTTGGTTCAAGTTGCATTCACAGCAGTTTAAATTTCCTTGTTCCTGCATTAACACATATGCATGAAGCAGGGTGGTATAAAGATGTGCCTTAAACATGTCTCTCCCTCATCTGGTTATCCATTTACAGAGCAACCTGGAAAGGAGTTTTGCAACTAAACAAGAGTTAGTGTTTCTGCACCCTCAGGAATACTTGTATGCATTCTGCTGATAGTAAAATAACCTAACAACACAGAAGTAGCCTTCCTGATTTTAAACTGGCAATGAGGAACACTCTTTAATCTTTTAATATGTGAAAAACACTGCCTTCCCTTCTCTGCAGCTTCTTTGCCTCCTCTGCTGAAAACACTTCCCTTCCCTCAAAGAAAAGAAACACTATTTTTTACTAAACTTGTACAGTAACTACAACCTACAACACTGCCTCTGTGGGGAAGGAATAAATAGGATTACAGAGACTATTATTGCACATTGATTTTTCTTTGAAAAAGTACATCATTACAACCTTCTACAAAATGTTTTACTTATTCTGAAATCAAAGGGAGGGGCCAAGTTACCTTTTGGCCCAATAAGCTGTAACAGCTTTAATTCATTCATCACAGTGCAACTCTTTCAAAGCAGCCATTTGAAGTTTCTTATTACATGGCCTATGAAAGGGATGATCTCAACTTGGAGAAATACAAAATCAGATCACTGCATTACAGCTGCAACCATGACATGTTAAATCCACAAGGAGCCATCATAACACCAACTCCGCACTGCACAACACGCTTATCAAGACTAAAACTGTGAAGATCTTCATGCAAACACCACATGAAACGATTATTTGTTTCAGGACAACAGTAACACCCAAAACATCATCAATATTCTCTATCCCTGCTCCACCTGGAGGAGAGGTTCAGGTAAGAGTGCTTAGAGAAGAACCCTTAAAGGCAGCAAGACACTCCTTCTGCATGACACAAGGAAGGCAAACTTCATTGCCTTCCCAAAGCAAGGCAAACAGAAGCCTGAAAGATACCAGAAGGATTTTCCGCTCATCCTCGCTGGTCTCTGCCTTCATATGAGTGCGACTGGCCTGGGGGCTGACCGACGTCTCATAGGCAGGCACCATGGGTGAGCCCGACCGGTCCAGTGACAGGTTAGTGATGCTGGCTGACCTGTAGTGGGAGAGAGAGGAATTGAAGTGTGTTATTGTGTGGGGCTTCACCAGAGCAGGTCTTTACCTTATAGCATGCTGAAAACAAACTCAAGCCTGTGACATCGTTTACCCTGGTCAGTACAGACTCACTGTTAAATGCTTCCTTCCTTGTCAAAGCAGAAGAAAGGATCCCTAGGAAGCAAGTGTATTGCTTTGGAACTTCTAAATTAAACAAAAACTTCTGTAAAGTTCTTTGTATCAAGCAGTTAGAACTAAGTTTAGGCACACCAACCCATATACATCTGTATTTGAATAGACTGGGGAAAGAATGGAATGCTGCATAATTAGAAGCTCCAGCAGTTTGGAGGTAAGACAGATGTCAGCATGGGCAGCCAACATCAGGATCTCTGTAACAGAGCACTAATATTTCCCCCTCTCCTTGACCCATTTAAAATTCCTTGTCCTCAACTCTCAAATATATGGCTGAAACCTTGCAGAGTCTGAAAGTTTGAGCACTTGTTCCCCCAAGTGGCTAAACTGCCTTCTGAAGGTGGAGGTCACTGGCAACCTTCCTTGTACTGCGATGTGGTGCACCCTTATCTCAGCCCAGCTGCCAGGAAATCTTGGCTATGCACTCCAGTACAAAACACACCATTTTGCAATAATCATTGCAAAGTTACAAATGCAAATACAAGTCCAGATACCCTCTGCTCCATTAACACACAACCAGACTGAGACTGAAAAACCAGAGTGTAACTTCTCATCACACAGCATGAAAAAGCACGCAGTGTAAACTATTAGTGCTAACACCACTCTAAGGAGTGAGAATGGAAAACACTTCTGCATACAGCAACAGGGAAGCTCAAAATGCCAATGCTGAACTAACTCAAGAGGCTTGCAGCAGTCTCAGTGAGACCTGTTGTCAGCCTCTAGTCTTTGGAATGACCCAGATAATTTCATAGAGTTTGCTATTCCCAAGAATTCTCAATGGACGATGTGGCTGAGCCCAGACATGAAATAGCAGCTTTTGTATTTCAAGGAACTAGCACTGAAGGTATAATAGTCTCAAAATCACTATTTTTTTCTTCTCCGTTTCTTGAGGATAAAGGGGTTTAGTTAGGTCCTTTTAAGTCATATGCAGAATCAAAGGAAACTATGTTGGCCCTACATCAATATACATCTAGGAGTGACAAGCAAAAGCTTTGTTTTATCGTCAGGTATTCATGGCAGGTTAAAACTCTGTACTGTTCAAATGATCTCAAAGTTAGAACTGGCAGAGTCATGCAGCTTAACAGAAAGTAATCTTATGTGGAAAATGAGACTGATATGGAAGTCCATCATTAAGCACTCCTCCCAGTTGTTTTGCAAGAGCTGGTTTAACTGTGTCACTTACCTGTAAAAGCAGCAGGTATTTGGGCATTAAGCAAGAGTTAGCCAGATTTCATATCTGTGTTTTTATCATCAACAATTATATACAATAAAGTCCCACATGTATCTTTTTTTAAAACAGAGGGTGAGATTTTCCAATGAAAATGCCTATCCTTTAGAAGGACCTGCAAAGGAGCATTTTGAATCCATCTGCTGTTCTGATGGGGTTTTTCCCATCATAAATAATGGGACTGAGAACAAACAACACAACCTCCACTCACAGGGAAAACAAATGGAAATACGTAACTTCTGCTATCTGCATCAAAATGCACTCAACCTGCATCTTTTTTGCTTCGCCTCATGTAGAAAGAGGCATGGTCAAGCTTTTCTCAAAGAAATGGCTACAGCTGCTTTGAGAAGATCTAAAGGCTAACATTGCTTAGCCCAAAGCCAATAGCTTTATTTCCACACTTTCAGAATTTTGACAGATACCTTATAATACCTCATCGTTACACATGTCCAGCCAGGTGAGTACTGAGGCGAGGCCATGAATAGCCAGAAAGCTAAAATGTAACTCAAATAAGCAATTTTGGCTTGCCACCTGGAGCTCAGAAACCTTCTATTACTGCATGTGTGAACAAACCACAAAGGGTTTTTAAAATAGACAACATTAATTCAAAGAGGAGACCATGCTCAAGGTTTCAGACATTCCTGGATGTCACTGCAGATATTTAGCAATGAACTTTTAACTCTGGACTGTTAACTTTTAACTCTTGTCATGTTTGCCCAGAATTGATTTTTGTTACTAGCGTATTCACCAGTATTTTACTCCCCCAGGTGAGCTCTTCGGGTCTCAGCTGTACAGTCAGTGTGCATGCATCTCCTCTTAACCATCTTTATCACACAGAAGATAAAAACTCCAAGCTTTTATCCTTTTGTGCCTTTCTCCAAAAGGCACACCTGGCATCCTCCTCAGCTGAGTTCCCTAGTCTTTGCTGGTCCTGCCAAATCCCTCCAAATTGCTAAACATTCTGCATTCCTGTAACACCAATGCCAAGAAATTTCTGAATGTCTCCTGATTCCAGTTTTGAAATCTGGATTATCTTCGCTCTGTAAGGCATCCTTGCCTTACCTTTATTTCCTCATTTTAAATATAAGAGAAGTACGTAACCAGTACCACAGTAGAAGCACTGTGAAGTGGGAGCTTGTTCTTCTAATATCAGCCTATTTAGTGGGATTAAGCTCAAGCACTCACAACTTATACTAAAGCTCTGATGAACAATTTAAAGTTCATTCCAGCACTCTTGCATAAAGATCTATGAAGGGATTTTAGCCCAAGGAAGCCTGGAAACTTAAATAAGATTATCCTTAATGGAAGAGCAGATGGGGATACACACAACACAAACAAATAAAAAATATCTACACCTCTGCTCCTCCATGACAAAAGCAGTCTTTGCCTGCCTTTACCAAGTATGTGTTACTCGCCTTTCTTCAGCTTCCTCACAACTGTACCTTTCTTAGCCACTTCTTTCCCTTTCTGTCCTCTTCATCACCACTTCTGTTTGACCAACTCAGCAGCAAACACCAGATTCTTCAAAAGCAGTACATTTATTAATATGAATACGTACACAAATGGTCTTTCCTCACCAATACATATGGGCAGTGGCATGTCCCATTTTAGAGAGCACGCTCAGTAAAAACAAGCCCAGAACTACAGGCCTGACAGCAACGAATGTGCTAGGAGTGCACCCAGAACAGAAATTATTATTTTACCTGTTTCTAGCTGGTGACTTCCCTGCATCCTCCTGGACAGAGCCAAGGCGTGCAGATAATGTGGTAGTTGCAGAGTCTGGGTGAATCAAACTGCATGAAAAGGAGCATGATAGAGATGTTTGAGAGATTTGTGACATACAGAAGTGTCAGAACAGCTGTAATTAAAGTACAATTAATTGTCATGTTACCTCTCACTCACACCCATGACTGTTAAATCAATAACGGAATATCTTTCCCACCTGTAAGCCAATGATATCTGGAAGACAGTGCTCGTCTTCTCCCTTCAAATTCAAGCCTCAGACAATACAGCCCCTTCCCAGCTCTTGTATTATCCTGCCTTCCCACTTGCTTCTCCTATATCCCCTTCTTACACATCCTCCTTCCTTATAGGCTGCTATTCAGGCTTTGGAGGTAGAGACATTGCCCCCACCTCCTCAGCACATCACCTTTGCAATCCAAGCAATGCTATCTATAGCTACGGCTAGACAGCTTTTACCAAGATAGCCTGACAACCTGCTGTAATTGTTTAACCTGATCACTATCACGTTTGCCCTCCTTTTACTTCCATGCCAAGAGGAAGGACAGCAGATGTTCATACACCACCAATCCCGTTGGCAAAACCATATCAGACATAAGCCACTACAGCAAACTGATACAGCCATACTGGCAGTGTTCTGGTGTGATAAATGCTCTTCATGAGAAACTGTAAGCAATACAACTTTGCCTCAGTAGCTGTACTTACCCAGAGTACACCACTCCTTCACTTTTTAAGGACATGGCCCTTCAGGTTAGTTAAAACAGGAACTCTTATGTCCCAATTGCTCAAAGAGTAGAGCAACATCTGACAAGTAAATGCAGCCTCACCCCACCTAAATGCTTTTCTCACTGCTTTGCAGCATGACAGCAGGAGAAGCAAGAGCCTTATCTCAGATACATTATTTCGGAAAGAGACTCAACTCCTAAGTTTTCTTCTGAAACAAACTACTTCTCATGCAGAAGCCCCATATTCAAATGAAAACCACTGCTCTATTAAGAAGTTGTGGTTGCCAGTTTCAACTGTGGTACCATTTAAATTCAATATTTTCAGTTTAAACCTCTTAAGGTCAATCAAGAACTACCAAACACAGTATTTAAGAAAAGCCCTGTAGCCTGCTGCAAAGTTTTACACTTAAAGAGCAACAAGCACTGAATAAAATCTTAATCCTCCTAAGTAACAACAAATCACATAATCTCAGTCTCTTCTCTCACACACAAAAGCAGCCCACATTCACTCAGCATCTCCCAACAAAACAAAGTGCTCTATTATAAAAAGTTATCATCCTTTCAATAATAGGCAGTATTTTCCGAGTGCTAAAATAAAGATATATAAATACTTTACATGTTCATGTCTACCAGCTCCTGAATTGCCATAATAAAGATACTAATAACATTTCAGAAGACAAAACTAACAGTACCTTAGTTATTTTGTACACCTGAAGAGAACACATACTTATTCCCCAATTCAAAATTTGGTAGTATTTATCCCAAGTGTTGTTACATTGCTGCTTTAAATGAACATAACATTAAATCAGAAGTACTTTCCTGTTTGTAGATCTAAAGCTGATTATTCAAGTGCTTCCACATAGGAGCACCATACTCTGAAAAGCAATATGCAAAGCCAGAGTCAGGGCACCTTCTGAAGACAGTTGGGTTTGAGTTTTTTTTCTTTTAATACTATCAGAAGAGATCTGCTGAGAGGTACATGTCACTAACACTACCTCTCAGCTAAAGAAAGGTTCTGACTCAAGACTTCCTCGGTAGTTTCACATCTTCCTTTTCTTCTGTTTTTAGAGAAATGAACACAAATACCATATCCAATTATTTCTTCCTCCCCATACATTAAATTAAATCAAGGTCCTCAGAAACTTACATACCACTTGAGAAGTACAGTGTTCTTTTACTCACATTCCAAATATAAAGATCCCCTCCTTTGAGAACAATAGGAATAAATATACTTTGAAAGGAGATCAGAGAACCTTTATAGCTGTCCTTTCGATCCCAATTCATTTGCAAGAGGTGGTTATTTCCACCATTTTTCTCTTATTCATACAGACATCATTCCTTATATTCTCCTGCCCAATTCAAAACCTGAACAGGTAAAGCCCTAATGTTACATCAACTTGCCTCTCAACACATTGGTGGTTAGAAGGAATGATTCTGGTTCCATCCTTTTAAACTCTGAAGATAAAAGTCTGCTCTGTCACTGGCACAGAATCACTGATTCAGTAGGTAGAAGGAAGAACTGCAAATAACTTAAAACTCCACTACAAAAGTTTCCACATTTCAACTTGAAAAAAATATTGGAAGCAAGCATAGGATTAGGTTCTTCTTACAGGAGATACACTTCTAAATTTCCTACGTGGAAACCACCAGGTTTTATCTAGGTAGCTGTCAGTCTGAAAACAGCGTTAAGATTCTGGAGCTCATCATACAGCCATTCACTTTACCTTTGCCAGGTTAGATCCTCCTCCAGAAAGATGTTGCGGCTGGCTTTACGGCTCCCAACTGGTGTGCGCGGCTCACCAGGATCCAGGACTGATACAGAACATGCGGAATCTGACAAAGCATTTAAGTCTTCTCCAATGGAGTTACTGTCTGTGGAGTGTGCATAGCTTAAGGCTATTTTACGGCAGTAAGTGCAGGCTCGGAGATCCCCTGTGGAAAGGGGAACCAGACAGTGTAAGTGAACAGGAACAAACAGCACTCTGTTCCTACAGGATCAGAGGTGTATAGCGCTGAAAACAGAAGGATTTTCTGTTTCAAAACCTCTTTGCAAGTTTAAGTCTAATTCTCATATTCCCTTAAAGGGCAAAACCTCAGATAATTACGCACTCAGGGAATTTTTCCAAGGCCAATGACTTGTAACACAAGATCAGCAAGAGAGAGACAGGTTGTGGGGGCAGGGAGAGAGAGAGAGCGAGAGAGAGCGAGCACATGTGCACACTGAAATAATGGTACTAAACTGACAGTCAGATATGACATACCAGCTGATGTCTGGAAAAAACTACCTCCATTAGAAGATGTCTAGAATTTGGTAACTGGTATTTGAAAGACTCTCCCTCACCCTCAGTTAGAACATGTGGTTCATGACATTTTAAAACTACTGTTACTAAGAGCAGCTTTTCCTTGAGCACACTTTTTGTAGTGCATACCCGTGTTAAATAGTGACCATATTTGTCTTTGATGGATGTAGTGTGGTAAAAATAAGCAGGCATAATCCACCATTGTCCATAAAGAAATTGGTAGAGTCAGGTCACGTGATTCTTTTTTCTCACTTGTAAGCCCACTATAGACCTGTACAGCATTTTCTAGCAGATGCCTGGATCTAAAATGCAGTAGCCCAAACAGAACTGAGTACAGAGAGATTGTTCTGCTCCTCAGTAGATAAACCCTACCTGTGTAGCCCATGAATTTTCCAGGGATTTCCTGATTGCAGCATCGACTACAGAAGATCTGCCCACAAAGCCGACAGTGGTGCCTTCGCCGGAAGGTGGTGAATTTCTCACTGCAGTCATAACACTCCTTGCACTGGCTGTCAGGCATCCAGTACTGCTTCAAGTCACTGTCCTACAAAAGAAGACAGCAGATGAAAGCCTTTTTTTGTAAATAAAAAAATTATGTTTAGTTTCATGACTGCTGTGCAGACTGTGCTCATATATTCATGTATGTGTGTGTGAGCACACTTACATATAAGCACACACATGCACAGAAAGGATTTTTCATGTGGTTTTATAAGGAGCCAGAAGGCTGAGAGCTCTGAACTCTGAGAGGAAATCTACTAAAACTTGGCCTCCTTGATCCAAGATGGAAGCAAAGCAGATAAAAACTATCAAGAGCTGTAGATAAAGGTCAAAAAGAAACAAATATATCAAGTACTGATTGTTCTTCCCTCTCATTTGCCCCCAGCACATGAAAGACCCTCAACTAGCACAGTTAAAAAAGAAAAGAAAAGAAAAAAATAATCATTAAAAAAGTAAAAACCTCACCATACATTACTTGAAGCTGTCATATAGAGGTAAATCAAGTTATCAGGAACTATCAGTGCAGGAAGATAATTTCAACAGCTAGTATTTTGAAAGAATTATAGATACATGTAAAAAATTCTTCAACACGTCAGTAAACAGTTCTAAAAGACTATGTCCCAAATTGATGTTGTGTCAAAACTCCAGATTAAATCCTATGAGTAGACAACTGTAGAATTCACATTCAGCAGAAAACAACAACATATATTGATTTACAGCATTGGCGCAGCCACAGGAATATTTGCCTTGTTTTCATTTCAAAAAACTTCCATTTGGTGTTGAAGCTATAGAGCAAGACGAATCTCTCAATTATGATTCCGAGCACACCAGCTGCAAGTACCATGGATGGAAACAACTGCTAATGGTCACATGACAGCCCTGACTGTGAAACACTCTTTGCAAGAGTTCAGTTCTGGCAATAAGCCTTTTCAGAGGGACTGAATACTCCAGGTTTTTTCTTAGGAAGAGAAACTGCAGCAAGCATTTTCTCAAAACAACCAGAGAAGAGAAAAGTGATCTGTGTTCTGATTTTCACATAATCAAAAAGACCCCACACCCTAAAACAGGGTTTATTTTTGAATGTTCACAAAGTAAAGTCTGACATAGCTGCTAGACCAATTTTGAGACCAAAACAGTTGTGATCAACAAGACAACATTTCCATGCTGTCCTCACCCAAGAAAACCTCACACAGAAAGAGGTGGAAGAATGCTCAAGGCAGTCTAGTGTTTTGGAGAATCTAGAAGTTTTTAAGATGAACGGGGAAAGTTGCAGTGAAGAGCTTTGCCAAGGACTTGCTGCAAAATTGCAGCAGATACCAATAACAGGTTTTGCTGCAGCTCTGCAGGATAAGCCCAGTCTCTGACCCTACCACAGAAAGAGTGACTGTTCCAAGCAGCAGTGCCTCTGCCCCAGTTGCACATGACTATATGTCTAAAAACTCAGCCACTGCTAGTGACACCTTCCAGCTCTCTGCCTTCCAAGTCAGAGCCAACACTCGTGACAAGAACAGCCTACAAGGAAGAGTTCAGAATATGAGTCTGGCCCCCATTAGCAGCAGATGCTCATTACAACAGCATCTTCCAGAACCTGAGAAAGCTTTCTACAACAGTAGAGTGGTCTCCTGTAGAGACAGGCCAAGTCCACAGTGGGAAGAAACTTTTGCATGGAGTGACTCAAGCAAGACATGGTTGCAGTCAAAGGCAGTGATGCATTACCTTTAGTACAGAAGTCAGCATGCTGACAACTAACATATCACTTCCAGATAAACACCTGGTCATATTCATTTACTGCTGCATCCTGTCTATTTCAGCACTTCTACAATACATTCAAAGGTGTGGGAAAATCTCTGGGGTCTTCTGAAGTTGCCACAAATTGAGTTATTAGCAGGTGTCACACTAAATGCCCTGCTTACTGCAATGAAAGGCTTCTGCTTTACCCTTAAAAATACTGTCCCTTCTACCAAAGCAAACTTACTCTGACAAGCAGAATAGCAGAGGAAGCTAAGTGAGTTTACTCAAAGTCTACCTGTAAAAGCAATCAAGCCAAAAGCCTTTTTCCTCCTCAGTCAGTTTAACTAAATGTACTTTTGCCTGTTCATGCCTTGCCCACAGACACAGCTATTTATACCATCACTTATAAATAGTTGTGGCTTCTTTTCTCAACTAGATCCTCCTCTTAAAGGTACGGTCCAACTCAGCAGATGGAGGTGAAATCAGCAAGTCAGTAGCAACCACCAGACCCTTCTCTAGCTAAATCAAAACTGATTAACAGGACAAGTCTTTCAAGCAAATATTGCTGACCAACCATTACCACAGGAAGCAGCAGATTTAATTAATTACCAGAATTCTCATTACTATTTGTGTGACAGTCAATGTGTTTCACCTGCCCATGATTAGTCTTCTGGGGAGAAAATCATCGGGTAATACTAGATTAGGTAACACCTAAGTTGGAAGGAGTCTAAAGTGAAAGTATCCGGTCCATGGACAAGAAGCCCAGTAACTGCAATGATTCACCCCCACAATATGATAGATGTTTGACAAGTCAAAAGTTAGCATCAACCGAAATTGTTTCCCCTGCATTCACACTATCCTTTTTGAGTTTATTCACTCATCCTTCAAATGTCAAAAAAAAAGCCCAAAACACTATGATGTATCTAAAAACAAAGGTCAGAGAAGCCCAGAAAACAGATTAATTTTCTAGACTGTTCGGCCTACAAATTGTTCAAATGAATTACCTGGCTCTTCCCCTCCATGATTTCTTTGAGGCGTTTTAAAACAGTGCTGAGGCTTCTTAACTGAACTGCTGTTCGAGGATCATGACCTCCAAGAGGTGGTTCTGCTTTCCTTCGATTATCTGAAAGGGAAGGCAGAGTAGTACTTATTTCTTTCATGATACATCAACATCCACACCACAACACAAAACCTCAATAGAGGGAAAAATGTTCACATATTACATTTTCTGAAGTTACAGTGTGTATCACTTCTTGCCTTTGCATTCTCTTCCCCCAAATGAAGCTTCTGATGCCAGATAGTTTGCTTTGATAGACATTTTAAATACCATCCTCTGTGTTTACAAGAAGTCACCCAAGTTCTCTGAGAACGAAAACATCTTTTAAAGAAGTGATTTTCAATCTACAATAGGAAGCTTGTAGCAGTCTTTTACAAAGCACTGAAGTCTCATTTTAAAAATGCCCTCTAGGATATTAATACTTAAAAAATAATTGCAACAATACTCAAATTCATTCTAGGAATGGTATAAGTCAATGCCTTAACCTAAACTTCTGTATAAATTACTACAGTGAATGCCAGGACTCAATTGCTCAGTTTCTATTAAAAACAGTAGCTCTGAATAAAATGCATCCAGAAGTTCACATATTTAAGGTTTTTTTCTTTGTTTTGGTTTGTTTTTTTCTAAGAAAAAACGCCAAGTTGTTGAGAACTTGTATAGTCATTCTTGATTAACTATATTTATATGTAACTATACATATATAGAGAGAGAGAGACTCCTGAATAAAAAGGTAATGCAGCTAATTTCTTTCCTATAAAATGCTTGACTACTTTGAAGAGCTGCTGTATGAGTTACAAATAGGATCCTTCCCTCCAGAAAGAGTCTCTATTTACCTAAATATTTAAGCATTTTCAGAGTCCCTTTTCTACCTTAACAACTTTCTGAAGAGTTTAAAGTTTCTTACCAGCCTCGTTGCTCTCCATCTGACTAGTATTTTATTTAGCTTGCCCCAGTACAGGAAGAACAGTCATGGCTGCTTTCTGTTTACTGCCTCCGATAGCACTGATGTCAGCGGGAATGCTGACAGCTCTGGCACAAGCCTGTTAACTGTTGCCGTGCAGTAACAACCAGGCTACTGCTTTGTGTGCAAGAGACCAAAACCCTCACTGTAATGTGACTAAAGCCGTGGGAGTCCATGCCTCCTCTTCGGGTTTTTAGTACATATTTTTAGCTAATCAGCCCACGTATAGTTCCTATGTACAATAAGAGATTTTTTTTTAAGCGATTGTAGGATGCTTAAACACAGTTATGTGGCCAGACACATGGAATTCATTTTTTAAAAAATCAAACAAATAGACTTTTGGGCAACACCAAGGTGAGTATTTTTGGGTGATTAAAGGGTCTTTCATATTTCAAGAAAACATAGGTAATACCATAGGAACCTCTGGTTTCTCCTTACTTCTATCACAAGATCTATGTTGCATTTACTTCCTGGATCTTCTTCTGAATTCAGGAGTATCTCCTTTCCAGGAATGCTGCTTCCAATTTTAAGAATTATTATCAGATCTCCTGCCTAACTAGCTACAAATCTTGTCAGGCAGATGAGTCCCGAAATACAAACACACACAGCCCTGAGGAAATGCCACAGGTAACTCCACACTGGTTCTAGTTAGTTAAATGCCCTTTTCTCTGTTATATAAAACAATGTCAAAAGGGATTTATCATCTACATGAGAAAAAAACATGCCATCAGCAGTAGCAGCACGTGGCTAACCTGTTTATACTAGAGAAGCTGACTGATTCTCAGATTAAAATTCAGTTCTTTTTTCCTTCTCAATCATGGGATTTCTCCCTCTCTGGGGAAAAACACACTGTACAGCAAGAACATAAGTTATCACTCCTGCAATGTAGGACACACTGTGTCTAAAACACACCCTTACAAAAGAGTGCAGATGTATCAATCTTAGGTTAACTCTTACTCCTCATCACCATTAGAAATACCACAGCCATTTTCTCAGCTACACGTGACTTACAAATGTATACGTTCTCAGCAGTGCAAATGTATTTCCTCATTTCACCATTAAATCTGCAAAACCCATGTTCCCTTCCACAAACACAAACTGTAAGAGCATTTTTCTTGCTTTGCCCACATCAGCATCCCAACTGCCATCAATTGCACTTCTGAAGAGATTTCATATCTTCTTTTGATGTGGTCCAAGAGGGTTGCCTACACTTACATGTCTAAGTAGTGGTAAGCGTTTTTGGTGCTTCTGAGACAGCAAACTCAGCATACGCTACTAAAAGAAATAAAAAACCAAACCCACACACAAAAATCCACATCACCCAAAAAAACCACCTAAAAACACCATACCCCCTCACCCACAATTCAAGTCACACACAACAAATTAGGTTTTAAAATAAAAGTAAACTTGAATTAAGTGTTATTTCATCCATTATGGCGATCAAATTGGCCTCACAAACTTTCGCTTGTCATTGCTGCATCTCAGCCCTTAAGTATAACACACCAACATGACTGTGGAACACATCTTTTCATGCAGCAACTGTGTTTCTTCTATCCATTCCCCTCCCATCTACATATTCACTGAACATAACCTCAATATACCAAAAGGACTCCATACAGATTTCCAAACTGACTTATTTCTAACCTATTTATTGTTCTTAAGCTAAAAGTTAACTCCTACAGCTATTAAAAAAAAAAAAAAGTTCTCCTATTTCAACAGTAGCCCTCATTCTTCCTCTGTGTATTCATGGCAGCTGATCTTGGCAAAATCTATACATCTGAATCATGGAAATACGTTTCTTTCATTACTATATAGTATTTTAGCATTCTTTTTTACAATGAATGACAAGGTAAAAACACTACAAGAACTCCTTTCTTGCAACTTAACTGCATGACCATACACTAACCGAAGAGGTACAGAGACCTTTGCAGTTTCAACAATAAAAAAATACCCCTGCCAGGGATGCCACAGTTTTGCTAATACAAATCAACACGAATTGTTTTCTAGTTATTTGCTGCCAACGCATATAATTTCCTATTCAGGTTCACCACCACAGTTCAAATATCACATCTTCCTGAAGTCACTGCCATACGAAGTACTGATATGAAAAGTATGGAAGCTGTCCTTAACTTCATTTTACAACATGCATTTTCATGTTCCAAAATGTTTTTCATTAAAAAAGATGCACTGGTAATAATTAATGCTCTACATGATTCCCAGTAACCACCATACGCTATCCTCAGGCCTTCTTCCCCCACCATGTGGCGGGTGGCCATCCCTTACTCCTACTATAAGCTCCTTTACAGTTCCCTACTACTGTGACATTACCTCAGTGACAATAGCCTCATTCTCAGACTATTTTGGTTCAATCCAGCACCTTGAAAGCCCTCATCTGACAGCACAGACACATGCAGTCCAACACAACCAGCTGAGCTCTCTGGTACTGCAGAAGTGACATCTGCTCTGCAGCACCCTACTGCAGTACACAAGGACGCAAGAGATTACCCAAGAGAGAGGACACAGAAGTCATTGCAGAGTCTCAGCACTGGTTCTTCAGCCATACAATCCTCAGAGCACCTCTGACACAAGCTAGGCACCCACAGCTTCTCCGATTTTGACAAAAGCCAACAAGGTGCTGTTACAATGTTTTTGTGTCAACAGACCTGAAGGGAAGCACACAATTGAAACCCTACATATTTGATGCTAGATGGTTTCCTACAAAAGCCACCATCCCTCCATGTTGTTCTGCGCTTGCAGTTGTCAGCCAGCACGGTCCCTGAGCAGTAAGAGTATCTGCTGCACAGACAGGGCAAGCTAATGGACAGATGAGGGGTGAGAGTCAGCATCCTCGGAAGCAATTTCATTCCATCACTATTCAGAGGTACCAGCAGCAGCCTTTTATTTATTTATTACTTTCAGTTTGCTTGACATATTATTTAAGACCAAGTAGGCTAGAGACCTTTCTGAAGTACTGACACATTTTTCTGCCTATACCTGCTGATGTTACGAGGTATCTGAGTAATGACAAAGCCTTGAGAGACATTTACAGGCATGCAGATACAAGGCCACATTTTTCTAAGCATACTTGCAATCCAAATCCAGGGACATGAATGAAGGTCCTGAAAAGGAGTTGGAATAATACAGCAACAGTTCCTCCCCTACACATTAAACTAAGTCTTATTTCCCTGGCTGCCTAATCCCAGCGGAAGTCAAACAGCAAGATTATTTCTGCCTTCTGAATATCGAACAACATCCCTCACCTGAAGGTTTCTAACCTCTAATCCCCAGGCAGTTTCCAAGTGATTTACACGAGGTAATTAAGAATAAAGTAGATTGGCATATCAGCCAAGAGCACATGGCTGTACTTGGCACATTCCAGAAAGATCTTTCAAAAAAGCCCAAATCTTAATTGGTTTGCTGGGACAGGCACAACTAAACAGAACAAACAGTACTAGAAGGCAAAAAGGAAGATGATAAATGTGTTCAACTAAGCATGCAAATGACAGATGAAAATCTTAGCTATCTCTACGGGACTTTTACCTGGTTACCAAGACTAGACATCTTTATAAAAATCCCATACACATTAAGAACATTTAAGATCTGATTTGTTTGCACTAGGCACCATACTGTCTTGCACAGGACTGTTACCCAGCTTAGCAGTTTCCTCAAGGCTATCACAAAGAGCCAACAGGAACCAAGCAGATCTCCAAAGGGACCCCTGAAATCTCCTTCCTAGCTCTTACAGGTCTTCATAAACCCACTACACAGTTTCACCTTTAAAATTACATTAAATTCCCCTTCCAGCTAAAAGATTCAGTATGGCATCTGGCAATAGTTCCAAGGTTAGGTAGGACTTAAAAAAAAAATACTTAAGCATAACTTCCTATGCAATTCTCCTCGAAACAGCTACAAGCAAAAACCTTCATTTATAACTCCCTTGAAGACACAAACATCAAATCCATTCCAACTGAGCACTGAAGTTAGAGGTAGCATGTGGATATTAAGAAACTGTAATCTCTCAAGACAAAGTAGAAATTTTCAGGATCAAGGTTCAGTGACTTTAAAATGTTGGATGTGTTTTGGCAGCCTCTTCTGTTCCAGATTGTTTTCCAATTGAAAAAGAGCAGAGCCCCAACAAGAAGTTGTCTTGCTGGAACACCAAGAAGGGTAGAGGGAACATGCTTCTGAGGTTAAAGTGCAACCTCACTAACAGAAGTAGCATACTCTGATACTAAATCCTGTTATAAATCTAGACAGTCAATGAACCTTTGCTCACCTCCTTTCACCTCACCCTGAAGCATCCCAGATTGGGTACTACAACACTGCCTTATAGCACAAAGAGCTGAAATTACCCAGAGTCGCAGAAGATCTTCTTTGCAGTTCACCAGTCAGTTGTTTTTTGTAAGGAATCGGAGATCTCAGAGACTGAGCCCTGGTGGGATGCTGAGGACTGGACCAGCCACCACTCAATGCTTGTGGATCACTCTGTCCTGCCTCTGCTCTCTCTGCCGGGGATGAAAGCCTGCCATCATCTAGAGTTGAAAAAAGCAAGAAACCAACTGTTCAGACACGATAAAGAAAACCAGTAGTGCATGCAAAACTAAAAGTAAAAAAAACTCTCACAAATAGCTCTTCTGGATCATGATTAAACATCACAAAACAAATAAATTTTCTGTTTTAAAAGTACCATAGAAATCGTGGAAACGGGAAGGTGTGTAGAACTTGTCTGTCAAGGCTCAGGCTACTTCAGAAATATCTCTAATGTGAAAAGTGTCTAAAAAACAAAACTGGCAAACATTAATTATTCTTGCTTTATGGAATAGCTACCCTTGATTATCAGCTTATGCCCTGAAAAGAGTTTCTCACTTATGTTAGAAGGCAGTACTGAGGTCACACTAAAGTTATCACAGCCTTTAATTTCCATCAGCAGATCAAGCATAGACAGGTTGTCATTGATTCTAGTAGCGTGTAATTTCAGGTGTTGTTTCAAGGTTGTTTTCCCATTCTGTCAACACAAGACTTTGCTGACTCCAGCTACATTTGTCAGAAACAAACAAGTGAAGCCAATATTGACCACATCTTATGTTCCTTTCAATAAATTAGCAATGACAGGTGCTACTCTACTATGCAAACTAATAGCAGTACTAGCAGGTAATTATTTTTCATTCTGCATAAGAGGAGTCTAAACAGATCAGTCTGCTTATGCAAAAAGCTATCTTGGCCCTTTTGCCCCAGCCAAAACACTGCAGCTTAGCAGAGCTGGATAACGAACAGACTAAACAAAAGCAGCTGACCAGTTTGCCATCTCCACTAGAGGTATGCAGACTTTGTACAAAATGAAGGTGCATTCAATCACCACTCTTTGCAGGATATTTCTTTGAAACTTTTGTTGGGGCTTGCCTACTGAGAACATAATTCATGATACATACAGCACAGAGGCCAAAATCAAGCAGTGCTTTTTGATATATAAAACTTTCACAACACTTCAGACTTCTTAATGGGGAACACCTAAGCTATGCAAATTAAGTGTGGACTTCCTGTAAATACACTGCTTTATTGCAGCTCAGATGTCACTCAACTGAAGGTAGAAGATGCACAGGAAGGTGAGGGATGGAGCAAGTGAGACAAGAACTTGCATTGGAAGGATGCACACATTTTGCTCATACAGGCTGGCAGAGGGTTACTCCTACTTTCAGCCCAAAAAAAACTTCACATAGGTAAAGGGAATTCTGATGGCAAGCTAAGAATCCATATAATACTATCTGCTAACTGGCTTGTCTTTGACTTTCATGGGCAGACACAAATTTCTAGCTGCAAGATGCCAGCTATCTTCTCCCATAGTAAAGCTCTACTATGTCACCCAAAAGCAAGATCCAACATCCCTCAAAGAAGAACTGACTCATAGTCAGCCATATAACATTACGCTCTTATATTCAGAGGTGTTTTTACAAGTTTATGTGGCAGCAGAGGGCACACACAGCTCACACACACACAGTCCCCCAGCCCTCACCTTTGCTGAAACGGAAGAGATTTACAAAAGAACTGTAGGCTGATTTGAAAGGAGGCTCATCCTGGTCAGGAGTCAGGGGTTTGAAGTGAGTGAGATGAGACGGACTGCTGGGAGAATGAGGTAGATCACCAGTAGAGTCCAGTGTTGGAGACCGTTTGTCATCTGCAGCCATTTCACGCGCCCTGGAAAGAGTTCAGCAACATGCATTATACAGGGGCGGTGAAACAGAACCTCTTCAGTCAGCTAAAGAGGAGGTCTCTTATTAGATCCTAGAGGGGAAACATTCACCCAACTGACCACAGACATCTGCTATTAGCACAGGTCAAGAGTGTCAGAGTTAGGAACACATGTCCCCTGCCCAGTCACTGACAAGAGATCAACATCTCTGCAAAGAGCAATTCAGAGCACCCAGTTAAACATCCAGAGCAGTAAACGGCCTCTGCACTGGTGACAACACTCCAGTTGTGGTTTTATGAGAACTTGAAGTTTCCAAATGGAGACTCTGCACCATTATCCAACAAAGTTTTAACTTTGACAGCTCTTCTCTTAATGTTGTGACTTCTACGGCCCTTTTAACAACAAAACTAAAGACAGGCATGCCTGAGCAAGCACAAGACAGACTTGTTGTTTGGCCAGCTTAACTTCAGAATGACAAACAGAATGAACTACAAACAACAGCAGGACTGAAAGATTAAGCTCAGTGGCAAACTGCTTCTTTCCCCTCCACATTACAATACGGGCTGTTGTGCAAGTTACCGGGGCAGCAACCCAGACTGTGGTTTATTTGTTGTCAAATCTACCACCTCCAAACTTCCTTGTTTTCAGGAGTTTCATTAAAGGAAAAACAAACAAAAAATCCAAACCATTTTCTGTATTAGGGGAAGCCATACTTGTAAAGCCTATTTTCTGTGTACCAAAGCTTTGTTACAGCCAAGAGCCATACTTTTCCACAGCCCATATTCTTTAACCTCAACAGACACCCAGTTTCTTTCACAATGCCTCACTTAGCCTGCTAGGCTAAGGTGCTTACTACTTTCATCTTTGTTTAAGTAAGACTGAGTGAAATGTTTGACAGAACATGAACACGGGGAGCTGATGGAATCTGTGAGTGACTGGCTGACCTGTGCCAAGGACCAAAACGCTGTGCAAGACAACCTCCTGCTTAGCAGCTGATACACACTCCTTCATGAAAGACCCATTTCCAGTTTCCACAACTGCTCCCTGGAACCAACAGGCATATTTTACCGACTAGAATAGTTTCTTTTGAGTTCTAAGAAGCCACACTACAAAAAAAGAATCTATGCAGTCCAGAGAAAATCCACGTGGTTAGCAAGTGAGACTGGAAGTGCTAACAAGTTGCAATGCAGCTCATGTGGCAAGGTTTGACCACTCCTACAAAGAATGCACAAAAGATGGTATCTGCAAGTCATTCACATGATTTCTCAGTGGACTTCTGCTTGTTGCTCTATATAGCAAGCACCTTCAGCCCAGAGTTTCTCCTGCTATTCACATATCCTTAGGAAAGAAAATGGAGAGGCATCATTCACTAAGTTTCAAGAGAAACTTTGGTCAGGTTCTTCATGAAAGCCTTAGTCTGGAATGCTTCTGCATCCCTGTCCCCTGTAAGGTCAGGTATGTTTTGTTCATTCCAGCAATATTATTCAAACAGGTGATTTGACCGTGCTTAAACACTAGAGCTGATGGAAAATTCTTCAAGAGCACATCTTCAGGTAAATTTCGAATTGTTTCTTCAATCTTAAGGCAACTAATTAAGGCTTTTTAAATGTTGAACACACAACAGGGCCGTGCTCTCAAACACACTACCACAATAAAAGGGACATTATGAAGCCAACCAGAAGTTTTATAGGAAACTATGCTCATATTTCAGCAAATGACTATAGCCTGGCAAGACAAAAATAACAAGGAAGTCTCTGAACTTGCATGCAATATAAATATATATATGTGATTACAGAAAAATAAACTCTAGTTTCAAGGGGAAAAAAACACATAGTAATTGCTTCTGTGACAGCAATACTAGCCTAATTAAAACACATTGAAAAGAAGAGCACCGTTCTTGGCACTAGCTCCATAAACATCTCGATTTTCTGTCCTGCACAACACATTGGCTGTGGAGAGCCCCAGCGCTTCTTAAAGTGCATTATTACTCCCACTAAAGGGAAAACACTCCACGCCACCCCACTGCAAGAAAGAGGGAAATAGTCACTTATTTGTGTATTAAGAGAAATCAGAAAGCAAGGTGCACATCTTGGTCAACAGGCAGAAAACCGGAGTACATCACCTCACCGACAGTTATGGGGAATGCATCCAAACCCGCCTGAGGCTGCAGCTTCAGCAATCGCCGGGTCATCACCGATACAACACAGTGCGCAAGCACGGCTCTGAGCCTCCACACACGTCCAGCTCCTACACCCAGAGCAGCTCCACGACACTCCGTGTCCCACAAAACTGACCACAACCGCCCGGTGCCGGAAGGCTCCGGCCCCTCCTTGTGACACGGCCGCCACTCCCGGGCACCCGGATAACACCCCCCGGGTGCACCGGCTCAGCTCCGGCAATTCTCACGGAACTGCGAGACACACGCGCTTCCCTCCCAGCCTCCGCCCGGCTGCCCCGCTCCACCCCGCGAGGGGCACGCCCCTGCCCTCCGCCGGGCATGGCACACGCGGGGGTCACCTGCCACGGGACGGGGAGGGAGCGGCGGCAAGCGATCCCCGGAGCGCCGCCGGCAGCCGCTACCGGGGCCGGGCCGGGCGCCCGGAAAGGGCTAACGCAGCAGGGGAACCACCGCTGCGGGCCCGGGCGGCACCGAGTGGCCCTGGGTGGGCTGCGCTCACCTGCTGCCCGCGGGTCCGGTGCAGGTGCTGGTGTCGATCCGGTGCCGGTGTCGGTGCCGGTGTCAGTGTTAGTCCCGGAGCGGGGCGCGGGCTGGGGCGGCACCGCCGCTCTCCCCTCACCGCCCGGCCCC
>VZRE01001531.1:179950-193219 GCA_013396775.1 Cephalopterus ornatus
GGGCCGGGCCGGGTGTGGCCGCCAGGGGGCGCCGAGGGGCGGGGCCGCATAAAGGGCCTCGCGCACGGCCCGGAGCCGCATCGGCACCGCCCGGCCCCGGGAGCGCCACGGCCGCGGTAACAGCGCTGCACCGGCACTGCGCTAGCACCGGCGCTGCACTGGCACTGCACTGCCGCAGGTAACGGGGATCGGCACCGCCACAGGGCCCCGCGCCGCGCCGTACCCTTTGTTCTTCGCCCGGCCCGCAGTGGGGCCCCGAGGGGCGGGACTGTGTGTGCGTTTAAGGGCTTCTTTCAGGCGGTCGAGGCGGGACCCTCGAGGCCGCGCCCCGCCCGCCGCTGTTCTCGCTGGAGGTGCCCCGGGAGCTGCGGGTGCTGCACCCCGGGATCGGCTCCCGGCCCGGCCCGGGATGGGTGTCTCCTCCCGCTGTCCTGGGCTCTCCGGGCAGTCCGTGGTGTCCCCAGCGCGGGCCGGGCGCGGGGCCCCTCGCGTGTCCCCTCCCGCCTCACGGCCGTGCCGGGCGGGGCCGGGGCCGGGATTGCAGCCTCGGCCCGGGGCGCATATCCCGCTGTGCCGGGAGATCGCCTCGGCGGGGCCGGGCTGGGTGCGGGCGGGGAAGGGGCGGTGCGGCCGAGAAACAGCCGACATCTGTGTTGGTGACAGCGAGCGCACCTCCTCCGAGGGGAGCGCCTGTAAACCGGAGTCAAGGACTTGTTGCAATAGTTAATTATTGACTGTAGGCCCCGAGCCCTTCTTTAGGACCAAGGAGTATTTGGAAAGGCACAGTTTCCTTAAAGCTGCCTTGACTACTTGCCGGGGTTAAGCGTATTTAAAGGCGCGTTGCTGTAGGAGAAAGAACTTGCTGGCTTTGGGCAGTTCAGTATGAAATCAAAGGGGAAGAGTGACAGAACTGAACTCCAGGGAATGTGTGCTCTCTAGAGCAGCCTCTTGGCATGTTGGCTCCGGTGTGCAGGAGAGGGATGCTACTGCAGTACTGCCCCTGTTCATGGGGACATCGCTGAGGAGGGGAAAAGTACTCGGGGCATGATCAGATAAGTGTTGGATGCTGTCAGAGTCGTTTAAGAAGCTGCTGTTTCCACATACCAGTGCAGATGTATCTCAGTGGAGGTGTGTCACCTGCCTTTGTGCTGTCCGTGTGACAGCAGCATCGAATGCTTTGCAAAACCCATTGCTATGACTGATATACTCTGATTTGCCTCAGTTAAGTCGAACCAAACCACAAAACAAGTGATGGTGGGTTGGTGCATGTCTACATTTTTACCTAAATGAATCAGACTGTTTCTCAGACTTAAGTGCCAAAAGTAAAATTGAGGTCTCCTGAGTAGCGATTCTGTGTCTAGGCCATGGGGTGTGATACAGTCCTTATTTAGATAGTCACAATTTAAAATTGGGACCAAAATACTTGCATAAATAAATTGAGTTCAGACAGAGTGTGGTAATATGAAACTCAAGTTTTCCATGAGGACTTGAGAGGCCTAATTAATGTAAGCCAAGATGCAGTGCCTGAAGTAGTTTATCTTTCAAATTTATGTGCTTATAGTAAATTGAGTCTCAATTCCACAACCGCATTTACTTTTTTTTTTTAATTTTTGCTCTTTAAGAGATTTGGAAAAGCTTAATCCTGTGAACATAGCTTAGAAAGTTTATTCTCTTGCCAGACTAAAAATGTATAATGAATTAGATTTTGGAAATACGCACAAGTTGGTTTAATTAAAAAAAAAAAAAAGGAAAATTTGAACCTAGAAGTAATCTCCCCACATGCTTGTAACCTGGGGCCCTTGCACTGCAAACCTCACACCTCTGAATAACTTTGTCTAGATGAACAGATTCAGTGGGCAGTAGGACCCTTCATTCTGAATCAAGTCATTCATTGCCCTCGGTATCTGTGAGACTGCAACCTGAGGCACAAGGGTTTGGTATCTCACTGTAGTATCCCAACAGCTGCACACAAGAACAAGACTATCTTGGAAGAGGGAACTTGCCAAGTCATTGCTCTTGCGTAATCGGAGCTGAGAACAGAGAAACTGTGGCTGTTGGAGAGCAGGGAACTATGTTAGAGCAGTTCAGTGACTGGTGGGTTTTTTGACAAAGAACAAAGTGCAAATAGAAGGCCAGAGTTCAAGTTTATTTGTTTGAGACTTTGTTCACAAATATCTTGTGAGACCTCTGTTCCCTACAGCAAACAAATCTGTCCAGTATTTATTTTAACAGTAGAAATAAAGCTTGCCATGAGAAAGTACTCTTGGTGTTTAGCCCTGAGATTTTTCTACCTGTTTCCTTCCTTCCTGGGAGGAGGAAGCTAATAAAGGAGCTGACAATATATTAATTCTCATAGTGCCAGCAATATGAGGTGTCATTGTAATCATGTCCATTAACCCCTGTTTTTCAGAAAAAGGTGGAGAGATGGGCAACTGGACTAGAACTTGTGAAATCTAAAATAAACAAAGGTCATTTATTTACGTGGAAATTGGGGGGGAGATTTGGTCATGCTTTCGAATTCTTTTGTACAACCATAATTAAAGCACATAGATCTTCCTAGGATCTGGGGCACTAAGAAAAATACCAGTTAGCATGAAACTAGGGAGAAACTGTGGTTATCTTCAAGACTTCTGGGAGAGAACCTGTATGCTATGTTGGTGCCTCTCCTAGCTGTGTTGTTAAAATGCAGGATACGTGAATTGGTAGTTTTTAACTTAGGTTGGGGTTTTTTATGTCTATTGCAGCTCAAGATGTCTAAAAAAATCCATGGAGGCTCGGTTGTGGAGATGCAAGGAGATGAAATGACACGGGTCATCTGGGAACTGATTAAAGAAAAGCTGATTTTTCCTTATGTAGATCTGGATTTGCACAGGTAATGGCTCTTTGTGTCACATGGCTACTTTGTACTGCAATTTGCACGTGTCACTAGGCTGATCATGCTGAGAGTGGCCCCTCTGGGGTTCCTCACAGCAGTGAGCACTGAGTGCTTAATTGTGAGTTAGTTTTTTTTCTGTACTGTACCTCTAAAAAGGTCTCTCACAGACATGGCCTGTATTTTTATCTGCTGTATCTTGGCTTCCCAGCACCTGGGCAGTCTGCGTGACTCCCTGCAGCCTAAACAGTTAGAAACAGGGGGTGTTTCAGCCACTCCATGACTTGTAGCCTAGCCTGTGGACCCTGAGCAGGCTTATGGCTGCTTGCCATGCGTGTTTGAAGATCTGCCCAGAGGACGAAAGGGTGGTTGTAGGGCATAGACTCTGCCCTGATGCCTGTAAGCTTGAGCTCTGCTGTTGACAGTGAGCTAATTGTTGCAATTATTCCCTAAGCCTGTGCTGTGCTTCTGCACTCCCTTCTGGAAAAAAGAAATACTAGCAGCTGGTACTGCAAAAAGGGCATGCTGTCTACAGCATCTGAACAAGAAGGTCAAATATTCTCTTCTCTTTCTATCCACCAAGCTATAACTATTAGAGAAGCATCCAGCTACGTTTCTCCTAGCCATGTGGACAGAGGCCTTCTATGGTATCTGCCATAAATAAACCCACAAGTCTGACCTCTTCCCCTGCTACTGGAGTCATTTGTATGCCACCTACATCAGGCTTTCTGCTTGCTGCTGTTGAGAGCCAAGCAAACAGGAACCCAGCAGCATAATGCATGCACACAGTCTGGAGGGCATCCCTTTTCAAAGCGGAGTGGGAGGAGGGAAATCAAACCCCTGGCTGAGGCAGCACAAGGGCTATATTTATGTATGGCTGTCCATGCTTCAGGCTGTCCCATGCTGGGCACCCACTGTATTCCCAAAGCTTTTAAAACAGTGAGTAAGGGAAATGTGCTTCCTCTGACTGCTTGAGGGGAATACTGGGTGTTTTTCTACCAGAGTAGGATTGTGGGTCCATTGTCAAAGCTGCTTTTAAGCCAATTGTAGCTTCATGTGCTCAGAACATGAAATAACCCAGAACCCTCAGCACAAGAGGTTTGAAACAAAGGCCCGTATTCATCTGGGGATTGTGCTGCTCCATACTAGTAGATTCCTAGATTGAAAGCTGGCATTGCAGAAAGCTCAAAAGGGAGGGCGGAGGAGACACTGTCCTATGCTGGCAGAGAACCTCAGCTGTAAACTGAAACTCTCCTTTCTCCAACCTCTCACCAGCAGCAGAAGTGTCACTGTATAAGTCCATGTTTTCTTCCAGTCCAGCAGTGTTTGCACTGGAAGAGGGACAACTTCAGTTATGATAGAATGTTGGAACTACACTCACAAGCACATATGAGGTCTGGTTTCTTTCCTATTGGACATAAACAAATGTCCTGGGCAGTTCTGACCATTTTTGTGGGTTTGTTACAGCTATGACTTGGGCATTGAGCATCGTGATGCTACAAATGATAAAGTAACCGTGGAAGCTGCTGAAGCCATAAAGAAATACAATGTTGGCATCAAGTGTGCAACCATCACTCCTGATGAGAAGAGAGTAGAGGAGTTCAAGTTGAAGCAGATGTGGAAGTCTCCCAATGGGACAATCAGAAACATCCTGGGAGGCACGGTCTTCAGGGAGGCCATTATCTGCAAGAACATTCCCCGGCTGGTGTCTGGATGGGTGAAACCCATTGTCATTGGCCGTCATGCCTATGGGGATCAAGTGAGTCAATTTAGTGCTTACCCTCTTTTTATCTTACCAGCCTTAGTCTTGACTGGTATAGAGCTACAGACTTAGACATCCCTGTGCTCCTGCTCTGTCCCCTGCATTCCACCTGGGAGAAGGTACACGTTAGCACTTTGTCAGTACTGCATCTGGCAAAGTGTGCGAGAGCCTGGTTTGTGCCTCTCTTCCTTAGACAGTATCACTGTATAAAGAGCATTCAGAGGCCTAGATTTGATTGGATAGGTCTGTGCTTAGACACACGGTGTAACTCCTCTGAATTACTGTTCTTCACCTCTGCAGAACACTATTCTCTACACAACAATGTTGTTAGGAAATATCCTTTACACTGCCCATCTTAATTCTCAGGACCTTCTGGTGTCACATGTTGCTCACAGCAAAAATGGATCCAAGAGAGTGATTTTTAGAAGTGGGCAAAATTGCCTTCTCTATGGGGATGTGTTTTTAGGTTTTTTATATTTTTTTAACTAGGATCTGCTGCTTAACTTACACAGTGCTCTTGCAGAGTTGGTATCCGTAGTGAGTACATTGGGATGTGGTACAGAAGTAGGGAAACATCCTTTATCAGAGCTCTTCTGCCAGAGGTAGCACAAGGCCATGGAAAGCCCTAGCATGGCACTCAGTGTTGTGCCCTTTGGGTAGGCTAGAGGACAAGAATCAATCATACTGTTCTCCCTAGGTAATGATAGCTGTAAAGCAGCCAAACATGACAAAAGAAAAATCTTCTGAAAGAACCAAGTGCTTAAATAGATGAGTAAACCCACAAGTCACAAGATTACCTGGGATGGGAAGTAAAGTAATACATTTCCAAGAGGAAAATAATTGAAAAACCCTGACACTAGAAAAGAATGGGTTTCAACATCCTTAACAGTACTGAATAATCGAGAAGGTCAAAATAATAATAGGAAACAGTGGATTAAAGGGGAAGGTTTGAAACCCTGCCAAAGGATGAGATTAAAGTGAAAGGGATGATATAAGAACACATAAAGGACATATGATGAGATACTTCCTTAACTTCAGAACAGGTCACGGAACAGGTTCCCTTGATAGGAGGGAAACAACATGGAAAAAAAAGGATAAATTTCAAATAGTACTGTTCAGGACAATTGGGAAGAGGAGATATCATTTAAAAATTTGAAATACATGTTTGCTCTTCTGATTCTGTGTATCTCAGAGGAGCAAAATGTGTATCCATGTATAGAATTCAGAGAACTCTTACTACAAATTTCAGATGTCATCTTGTATGATGTATGAGTCCCCCATATTTATGAGATCAGTAGTTGTGATATGAATGGCTGTTTTTGAGGAAGGAGCCGTTCTACCCACCAACCACACAACATTCTTTACACTTTAAAACCTCAGTGCATCTGCAGAAGTACATCTTCTGCCAGTTGATGGGACCCAAGAATTTGTGAGCTTTTTCCCTTAAAGGGGAGGATGCCTCCTGAAACTGGCAGACTCGTCTACTTAGGGACGTGGTTTAGTGGTGCTCTTGGCAGTGCTGGGTTAGCTGTTGAACTTGGTCTTTTCCAACCTAAATAATTCTATGACTCTACTTGTCTTTCTAATCCCTAGTATAATAATCCCATGACCACATGGCTGAATAAAGAGTCTACTTAATGTTTTTTTTTAATACAACTGCTTTTCTGCACCCTGCCCTCCAAATGAGGGTTGTCTTTTATGTTTCTGCTTTCTGATAGATAAAATCATCATAGCATTTTTATTTTTTTTTAACAGTACAGAGCAACTGATTTTGTGGTACCTGGGCCTGGAAAAGTAGAGATGACCTACACGCCCACAGATGGAGGCAAACCAGTGACATATCTGGTCCATAACTTCGAAAGTAGGTATTTTCTTCAAGTAGTGATTAAAACTGATTTTGGATTTAATTCAACCTTGAATTGTCAGTCAGATCTGTTTGATGGTAAAATATGACTTTTGAGGTAGAGTCGGGGAGAAAGTTTAGGCCACCTTCATTTATCTGTCAAGTACTGAAAGTTACTTGAAATCTTCCTGGGACCCAAGAGGCACATCAAACACACAATCATACTAGACTGGCCACCTCTCATGCTCTTGGTATGATAATGCTGGTAGCAGCATGTATGTTTTTCTCTCTGATCAGAAGGAAACTTGCTGTGTAAACATGGCTTGACCAAAGGGGAGATATATTTAAGAACAATTCATGTAAAATTTTTTCAGGGTTTTGTGTGTCTTACTGGTCTCTGTCTACCTTCACAGTTTTTGCTCTTCTTTGTGAAGCAATTTTTTTTTTTTTCTCAGTAAAAATGAGAATTAACACTTAGCCTGCAAGGTGGGAAGGAGATTTGGCAAGGATGCTCCTGACCAAGTAGGTTCTAAGTGTTTTAGAAGATACAGTCCCAAAGGTTTTGGTGTCCCTCCTGTCCATATTGCTGTGCTGGTTGTAAACAGGTTGCTAGGCTCAGGAGTCCTGATATTGCTGGGCTTCATTGCATGGAAACAATTACATTCATACTGCCAGAACTCAGGGTGTTTTCCCCTGGGGCAGGGTTCAGGAAAACATCACACAAGTTATCTCTCTTGTCTATCAGTGATCAAAGGGTTCAGTATTTGTAGCCTTATGGTGACTTATGGGTGAGTGTGCAAAGTTTTGGTTTTAACTACAAAAAAACTTACGTCCACAGAATCCTGGTTTGTGTGCGATTTGTTTGGCAAACAGATACCGAGACTAACATATGACCCTCTTTATAATATTTGATTTCTCTGGCATTCTTCCTCATAAGGGCCTAAGTCTCTACTATCTCTTGTGGCACAGCCTTTTATCTGGAGTTCACCTACTTAACTGCCAGTCCTAATTTGTTTTCATTTGATAGGTAACTGGTGAGCTTGTACTGGAGATGTCTGGCCATCCAGCTGCCAGTCTGAATTGCTGCTCTGCTTTGCATCAGCAAGCAGAAAGCAAGGAAGTGCAAAGGATGGCAGATTGCTGCTGTTGCTCTGGGGAACTGCCCTCCCCACAGATAACTGTTGTGCCACCGTATCTCCACAATGCATAAGGGAAGCTTGTCCTATTGCTATGCTAATATGTGCAACATTGACACTGAATCAAGAGATTTTAGTAGGAAGTAGGATTGCATGATTGCAATGAGGAATATTTTTTACCTATATGGGAGTAACTGTTTAAATAAAACTGAATAGCTGTCATCCAGCAACCATGAAAACATGGCTCCAAGGGACACAGTCTGTAGCTGATCAGACCCTATTCCGTCCTTGACTCACTAGAAGAGGGATGGGGACAACATCTGTTTTCACTGGTAGCAAAAGGAATTTCATTCTCTGCCAGTATCAGCTTTTAAATGACCTTGCTATCTTGGCAAGCAGATAAACCTCATCTGGCTTCCCCTCTTCATTGTGCATGTATGTTCATATAGCAATAAGCAGCTGGAGGTAAGGACAAGTGAATATTAGGAGAGGGTATTAAAAAAAAAAAGGTCCCTGATACAGGCACTGTACAAAAACTGCAGAGGTGGTGGTAGTGAGGTGCTTAAAATTAAGTGCACAGTATCTACTTTTCACTAGAAACGGAGCTGTGCTCTGAAGATGGCAAAGCTTTTTCATGAAGCTCTAGACCCTTATTTCACCCACAATCAGCCTCTTCCATGATCTGAATGCTGCCTTCTCCCAGGTGAGCTGGGCTGCAAGCTCAAGGCTCTTCCATTCATGCTTCTAACACATCTGCATTAACAGTCCAAGTCATGTGAGTGTTGATAGTTCTTCAGAGCCTTCTCAGGACTTGCCCAAGCACCCACATGATGGCACATTCTTCCCACAACTTGCTGGAAGTGAGCCTGAGCAGGTGAAACAAAGCTGCAGGGTAGGCCAGACACATGTGCTGAAAAGATGCAGGAATGCATGTGTCAACTTGTTTACCTGAGCTAGGCAAAGCAGTCTTTGACTGCTGGAGTTAGTTCTGCAGTTAAAGCATTTAAGATGGGAGCAAATCCATTTCTGGCTTTGACTGAGATCCCCCTGCTCCAAACTGCTGCCTGCTGCTTTGATAGAAACATACTGTATTACTTAAATGGCTAGTAGGAGTTCAAGCACACTCACTTGTGTCACAGTTTTGCTGCTTAGGCTGGACTAGGAAGAAACTTCTTAGGGAGATTAGATCACAGTATTAAGATGTACTTAGCTGTAAAACAAAACCACCTTCCTATCCATGTGTCACAGGACTGCTGGAGCTTTGAGCTGTTAGTGCAACGAGAATCTTCTCCTGGAAGAATCAGCCTTTAAATTGAGAACCAGATCAAGACATCTGGGGATAGCACCAGCCTGCCTGCCAGCCAGAGTATTCTAGAGGAGAATGTTAAGTTCTTAACCAAAACTAAGTCTAGTTGATTCCTATCTGTTTTTCCTCCACTAACAGGCTGTGGTGGTGTAGCCATGGGAATGTACAATCTTGACCAGTCTATCAAGGATTTTGCCCACAGTTCCTTCCAAATGGCTCTGTCTAAAGGCTGGCCCCTCTACATGAGCACCAAGAACACCATTCTGAAGAGATACGATGGCCGCTTTAAAGACATCTTCCAAGATATCTATGACAGGTAACTAGTTGTGTACCCTCTACTGCAGTGCATAAGTCTGCAGCAGGATCATCGCCTCCAGCCTTGTGAGTTGCATTTTCAGACACTCAGCAGCACTTTGGGGGGAAGGGGATGCCTTCTCTGTCACAGTCTCCCTTGTCCTGCAAGGCACAGTACTCAATATTTAAAGCTTTGCCAACTGTGGCTGTGGTGTTTATCCATTCCATTAGAGAGTCAGATTCTCTGTGGGTGCCTCTGTGGTTCTGAAGCAGCCTTGCAGCAGCCTAGCAAAGCAGACAAGGGAAAAAGTAAAGAGAATGCAAATTTACTTTAGTTTTTGGTTTTACTCATCTCTGTGCACCTCTCTATGCACAAATTGTGCAATCCCTGTTTATATGACAAGGTGTTCTGTTTCTTGTTTTCCAGAGAATATAAGTCCAAGTTTGAAGCCAAAAAGATCTGGTATGAGCATAGGCTCATTGATGACATGGTTGCTCAGGCCCTGAAATCTGAAGGAGGCTTTGTCTGGGCCTGCAAGAACTACGATGGGGATGTGCAGTCTGACTCTGTTGCACAAGGTACGAGATGGTTCCTGTGCTACACTGAAGTAGCCTCAGTGGCAGTCTCTTGGGACCTTCTGTCACATCTTCTGTTATGGCCCAGGAGGTGGTCTTGGGTCTCAGAACTTACATTTCAAACCTGTGGTTAGTCATGGAGATATCAGGCAGTCAGTTTTCTGATTTCGCTTTTAAAAGAAAATCTCTTGAATGTAGACTGTGTATTTATTTACAGGAGGGAAGTTCTACCAACATAGTAAGTAACAGGCTTCCTGTTCTAATGGACAGTATCCAGACAGCTGGGACACTGTTGCTGACTGGTGATGAGTGTACTGGAAGGTGCTCTACTGATAACTAAGAAAATCTTCAGAACCTAAAGCTACCTGTCAGGTGTAAAGAGAGATATTGATCCATGTAACTTTATAGACTTGTAGTGCTTGATCAACATCCTACATAAGCAAGCTGCCTAGTGCCAAAACAAATACAGAATCCCACAGGACAAGATGTGTGGCTTTATGTAATATGCTCTTTCTAAAGTCATGCCACTAAACTGCCTCCCATAGAACAAGGGTGTGCGTTGGACTGCTATACAAAGAAGCTTTCAAAGATGCAGGTCTCTGAAATCTACAGGGTTAGAAGTGATGTGAATGTCCAGTTTCACCAGCTCCTGTTCCTTTCACTAAAGCAAATGCTCTTGATAAGGAGTTTTGTTTCCTATTTCCCTGTGGGTAAGATAAGCAGCCCAACATTGCTTACTTAGGATTTTTTTTCTCTTACTGTACTTTTCAGTAAAAATCTGTCCAGCAAGTTAGGTAAGAACACTGATTTTCTTGAAATGGTGCAGAATGTCTGTATATCTCTATCTCATGGTTCAGGAGCACTTCCTGATCAGATGAGCTGTTATTTTGATGTGTTATGATTAGACAGTTAGTTGCAGAACTTGCTGTTCAGGGATACTCAAGGCAAAGCTGAGATGATGTAGGGGGATTGCAGGATGGGGGCTTAAGGGAAATTTAATGGAGCTGTCCAAAGGAGATGCTGAACCTTTTAAACTTGTATTATTCTGTAGGCTATGGTTCTCTGGGAATGATGACCAGTGTGCTGATCTGCCCTGATGGCAAGACTGTTGAAGCAGAAGCTGCTCACGGCACAGTTACTCGTCACTATCGCATGCACCAGAAAGGCCAAGAGACCTCCACTAACCCCATCGGTGAGCTGCCTTTCACTGCACTTCAGTGACCTCTACACATGAAAGAACAAGCTTAGAGTAAGAACATCTGCATCCCTTCTGCAGAGAATTGCACCACTGAAACTGGCAGTTCATAATGCACTTTTCTTCATGGTGATCTGACAACCCACTCTTAATGGGAAGGAAGTATCTAACATTCATAAGTGCTCACTGGTGGAAAGTAACAACAAAAGTCAGAGAGTCCACAAACAATCAGAAAGTTTATTAGTGAATTACACACTTGACGTGGAAATTGGTGTGTTAGTCCCTGACATACTATATAAGCACACAGCAGCGGATTTTAGATAAAGGGGTAGGATGAAAGGGAAGAGAGAAATTAAAGAGGGAAAGATGAATGAAAGAAAGAAAGGAAAAGAGAGAATTAAAGAAAGGAAAAGAGAGGGGGGTCTTTGGTTTCAATCTCACCCTATAGTCCATGCCCACTTCCTGCCACTCATTCTTGCACTTGCGCAGTACTGTGTTGTGGCTTCTCTCACAGAAAGGTGCTGCCCTATCTCCACCTGAGCCCCCTTCTCCAGTCAAATCTTCTTTCTCACAGCATGTTAATACCAACAGTCCTTGGTTGGCTCCACGGACATCGGTTATTGGTGTTTGAGACACACACCACAGTGTTTCTGCTAAGCTTGAGAGGGGCTTAGTCCAGGCGCAGTTCGTCAGGGCCAAGGACTAACGAGCATTTCTCAGATCATAGTCTGGCCTGAGGGGGTGGGCAGGGAAATGCACCGCCACAATCCATCACTGGACTACAGTCAACTTCTCTGGGCCTCTACAGAGACTGGAGCAAAAACAGGCTGGAACAGACTGAGTGTGAGGAATAAGCCAGACCTGACCTAGACTTTGAGACATGCACTCACTCTTCAGCAAGCAATTTGTAGCCACACTTGAAGTGTAAATGCACTTAGAACAGGACATGAGGGAAAGAATCCTGTAAAATTGCATAGAGACCAGAGTGTAATATAGTAGGAGGAAGAAGACTGCACACCCTTCAGTCACAATGTTCTATGTAACCACAGAGTCCTACCACATGTCATACTTTGTTCCTGCCCAAGTCAGAAAGAAAGATAAAATGGCACGCACGAAGAGATTACTGGAGGCAGTGAGTACTTTCTGGGGTCTGTTCTTTTTTAGAGCTGCACAAAAGGCAAAGAATACCTAGATGAATATAAGTGTTCTCTTTCTCATACCAGATTTTCTTTTTCCTTTGTTTTCAGTTTTGTTAATATAAAAAATCCAATTATTGTTCCACATGATGATTTAGAACAATTTCCAGGGAGTTCTAGAAGGATAGAATAACCTAGTGTTCTCTCTTAGCCTCCATCTTTGCCTGGACAAGAGGACTTGCTCACAGAGCTAAGCTGGACAACAACACTAGCCTCAAGAACTTTGCAGTTGCCCTGGAAGAAGTCTGCATTGAGACCATCGAGTCTGGCTTCATGACAAAGGACCTTGCTGCCTGTATCAAAGGCCTACCTAAGTAAGTGTATGAAATAACCAGCTGTGCTTGGAGGAGGCTATTTTATGTGGTGGTTCTAAACAGCATTTGCTGGAATGTTATTTTAGTATGGTAAAGAACAGGAGTCTGTCTCGGAACAGGACTCGCTGTACCCAGTGCTGTACGAACAGAACACGAGACACTCCCTGACCAAAGTAGCTTGGTCCAGATTGCTCAGTCCCTGTTATTGTACCAAATGAATGGGCAAAAAAGTAAGGAAGGAACTGCAAAGAGGTTTTTTTTTTTATGATAGTCTAGCTACATTGGTCAGATCCTGCCTTCATCCTAATAAATGAAGAAAATGTACATAACTGCCAAATATCACAATCTACCCTCTTCTGTGGAGCCTTTTGACAGAAAAAAAAGAACACAGCCCGATCAGGAGATAATTCTTTTGGGTTTAGAGGCAAGACTTAGAGTTCTTTGAACAGTCTTCCCCTGCTTTGATCATTTGAGAGTCTGTACAACTAATGCCTGTTTTGTTTTGTTTCCCCCCCCTCCAGTGTCACACGCTCTGACTACCTGAACACCTTTGAGTTCATGGACAAGCTTGCTGAAAACCTGAAGCAGAAGCTGGCCTCTCTGCCCAAACCTTAAAGCAGGGGTTCTACTCAAGCTCCCCTAGCAAGGTGTTTCCCACTTACATCAGAGTGTAAGTGGCACCATATCATGCTTTGTTGTGCTTCTTTTAGGATGTTCTTCATCTTTGACCTCTGGTATTTTTACACTCTTTGGCAGATACTCCTCATCAAAATCA
>VZRE01001532.1:0-14843 GCA_013396775.1 Cephalopterus ornatus
AGCTTTTCTTGAAACAACTGGAGTGTGGAAAATCAAATTTCTTTGTTACCAGAGCCATCTATCCTGGAGGAAGAACTAATTGATATTATGTGGCAAAGTGTTTAAAACTACAGTAATGTACAGAAGACAAGCTGAACTGCACCAGCTACATGTGAAAGGATACCACAAACCCCCTGATTTCTTCCTTACACATGAACTGGGATGCCTCAGCACACACAGGCTCCATTTTGATCTTTGAGAATGTTTGTTACTACAGGGCTTCTCTCCTGAGAGCCAAGGAGTATGGAAAAATTAGACTAATACAATTAATCTTCTTTAATATTTCTTGTTAACTGGCATGTTCCATACAACAATAATAAGGCATAAAACAGGTGTAAAAGAAATACTGAAAACATTAACATCTGTAGAAAGCATTCCATACCATGAAGTCAGGACTGTGCGAAAAATAATTGCCACTGGCAAAAGTTAGCAGAACAGGATGCAAACCTGGATCTTGACAAATAACTACTTCAGTCGTTTACACAAGCAGTCGTTAAAATAAAATCATGAAAATAAGATCCATGAAGAGAAAGGAGCCGTCTCAGTAATGAGACACTGGCGCCATCTAGGAGAGGAATAAAACATGCACCAAAAAGAAAAAAAGTTAAGTGGAGCATAAAATGCAGCTCGGCCTAGTTTACAGAGTGTAACAGGGCATTTCGCTTCCACAGGATTTTTATGAATTGCAAGGACAAGTTTCAACGAAGTTCTCCACTTTTCCAACCCTCAGTGATTCTAAAAACACTTAGAAGTGTTTTAATCCTGTTTTTACGTTTCTTTTTCATATGACTTAGTCCCTGCATGCATCTTCCCCATGCAGTGAGAATTCTTAGGGCTCACTTAGACAGTGGCTGCCCCCACTGTTTCTGTCACCAGAGGGGACACAGTAAGGCATTTTGTATGGTTGACAGAAGCACTGTGAATTGCAGTGGTCTATGTGACTGTGGCTTGCTGCTGGGTAGGCTTGGGGGGAAAGGGAGGAGGAATGATGGGTGTTTTATTTCTTTGCCACATGGAATAGACCATTAAGGGCAGATGAGGAACCATTTCCAGATAAGAGAGCAAAGGTGGGAGACAGTATTGGTCTTGGTGGCATGTTGAGAAGTAACACTTCATGCTACCTGTATTGCAGTCTGGTATTCACAACTATTTTGGGCATTATGGAACCTTGAATTTTGATACAACAGTCACCACTCAGGTGTATAACGGATATGTGGAGTCTCTCCCCATTGCTCAGGAGGGAGGTGTTCCATGGCATCAGTTCAATAAGGAGATATAGCAGCTGCAGCTTGTCCTGTCTGCTAATAGAGTTACATAGGAGAAAGAACAGACCAGGTGAGCCACAGCACTGCTCAAACTAGCCTGATCATCAGGAAACAGAGGATCGGCTAGCCGGTATATCCCACTAGCTGGAAATTTCAATCTGCAACTTCCATGTCTTGAGAGCACCTACCTGAGCTGTGTTTCTACATACACATCTCTGATTTTGCAATCCTCTCTTCTTCATATGTTGTTGTGATAAAGACAGAACTGACTGCTCTTAGCTACACCTTCAGGAAAGAAACTATCCTGTCCTTTCACTATAAATGACTAGTCAAAGGCATGAAGCTTCATCAGGTGCCCTCTTTCAGGTTTAAATTCCATCTGCTTGGCTTCAAATAACTTTTGGTTTGATTCTATCTGTTTCTTTTGTGTGTTTGAGTCAACAAATTTCATAACTGTTGTAGGAAGTCTCTAGCATGTTTCCATGAGACTAGACAGGCCATGATTTCTGAATTCAAAACCTGCCTGCCTGCACATCCATGTTGCTCATTTGTTCAATTCAAAAATTATCTAAAAAAAAAAATGGAAAAACGTAGGACATAAAATTTTTACAATCTGTGGTTCCAATACAGAACATCTAGACAAGATGGTCCTAAACAGGGAGAGCTTTCAAGGGCTTATGTGTGATTTATGTGCCTCATGCATTCATTCACTCACCAAAACCCAGGGCACAAGTCTTTAACAAGGTCCTATGATGGGGTCATACAGGTTCATAGAGTTACCTAGTAGAAATGCCATGGCCAGTTTTACCAGCAGCATGGGAGAGGCTGAGTGAAAGTATGAAAGTATGATGCATCTGCCTTTGTGGTTGCCAAATTGCCGGTTTGACTAGGCTGTGGTTTTAAGCCACACGATGCTGACCATCTCAGCTGGTCATTGCTGCAGTGCAGACAGTGCAGCTCAAAAGGTCAAGTTGGCTGAGACCCTACTTCTGTTCTTGTAAGGGAAGTATGAACAGGAAGGCATCTGTTGAGTAAAAAAAGGCAAAGAAGTTTTATGATATATTGCTTTCTCAGTGTGAACGGATTTAGAAAGAGATCATAATGTTTGACGCTAAGTAACAGAGAGGTTGTTATACGGCGTTTCAGAGTTGGGATGTCTGCTGCGCCATCAGCTCTCCTGAGGGATCACAGATTCATAGAATCACAGAGTCATAGAATATGCTGAGTCAGAAGGCACCTATCAGGATCATTGAGTCCTACTTCTGGTCCTGCACAGGATATCCCAAGAATCACACCGTGTGCCTGACAACGTTGTCCAAATGCTTCTTGAACTCAGACATATTGAAGGTTTTTTTGTTCTTTTGGTACTTTTAATGGATTGAGCTACGGTAGTTTAGCACAGACAATTCGCCACAATGCAGAATTGTCCCACTCACAGTTTACAGCCAAGCAGTTATTGCCTGCTGGGATCCTTCACATGTGCAATCTGGCATATGTTTTCCATTGCAGATCTGCCTGCAACTAGCTCTGTAACTCGAGTTACATTCATTACATTTGCCTCATGGGAAAACAGTGTGTAGTTTGAATTTATAGGTACCTACCCCAGTTGTCTTTATAAAAATCGCAGCATTCTGAAATATTCACTTGCAGGCAGCCCATGCTGGGACAGGAGAAAGGTCTGAGTTACCTCCTGATTGCTATGTTTTTTGTTTCCTAAAAATCAAATATTTTATTAATTTGATGCATTATGACTTACATATGGTAAATCTTCTAACAGCCAGCAAAATGAGGACTGCAGAATCTTTGGCAAATTACTTTGGATATGGATACAAATATACTCGACCAACAGTGCTCCGGAACTTCATTCTCTGGCCTTTTTCCAGAGCTTATAGCAGATTCATCACCTACAAATTTCATAGAGCACATAAAACTGATTAATCAAAGCCTACTGTTTCTAGCCATTTTGGAAGATAATGAGTTTGGTAGGACATTACTGTGCCACTTCAGCTGCTGAACCACCCAGCTCCTGCTCTCACACCACCTTTAAGACTACATACTGATCCTTGAAGGTTAGAGCATCACAAGGGTGTCTGGGACCTTTCAAGATCTTGGTATAGAAACCCTATAATGACATAGATATAAATTAACTGGTGCTTGACCAGTGAGGAACAGCAACAAAATGTACTGAAAATTAGATGACTTGGGCTTTAAAAGGCAATGGCTAAGGAATGGTTTTGGAAATGCCCCCCAGCTCATTGCCTCTGTATCTTGCCCTTTCTCTTCTTCTGGCCTAAAAAGCAGCTTGTGAGCATGAAAAACATAATAAGCTAATATTAAGTTATTCTTTGTGATTTTTTAATGTATTTTAACAACTATAAGTTAACTCTACCTCCTGATTTCTGTTTAACTAAGCTTATAACTTCAGTGTTACCCTCTTAGAGAGAGTGAGACAAAATATTCCTAGCTAAAATAAGGTTTTTATTTTGGACACTATGTTCAAACTCATTCTAATCAGGAATTCTGTGTGTTGGATTCCAAGAGCACTGGGATTAAATTTAAATCCAAAAGTAGACTCCAGACTTTCTGGCCTCTAAATTTGCAAAATATTCCGACTTGTGTCAAGATGTTGATATGCAAAACCTGAAATGTAAGAAGGTTGGCAGTCATGTTTCATTCCACCTCTGAACTTTGAAAGCTGGCATGCTTTTTCCCTCTATGGTAAGCATAAAGTAATAGCAGTAGTGAAATGACACGATGTGCATAGGGCCAATATTTTAATGAGGTCAGGCTTTTCTTTGGAGGAGAACCCTACCAACAAAGCCAAAATGTGACAAGAAAAACTACTGCAAGTGGAAAATGATTTATCTGAACCAGTCTCAACATGGTGCTGGAACTGATCTGTGCACTGCTGGATATGCTACCTTTCAGATGTAGCTTAAAACAGGAGCCAAGATGGTTACTTAATGCCGATAGCTTCTTCAAGAAGATTCCTATAAAGAGCTGTTCCTGGGAGACTCTTCCACCGTACTGAGGTAGCTGAGGAAGAGAAGGTCCCTGATGTGGCTCAGGGGAATGAAAGCCCAGACTGAGGTAGCTGGAGTAGTGAAGGGGGCCAAGAGGAAGGGAGACCTGGAACAGCAAAAACAGTAAGACAACCAATGAATGAGATAAGGAAAGGAGAAAATAGATTTGCAGTTCAGCTGATGGAATGCTGCTGTGGAGAAGGAAAATGCCTTTTCCAGGAGAGACCATGCTGAAAGATCTTGGGCAGATCGTCTACACCACTAAGAGGAGTTCATAAAGTGCATTTTTCTGGGCTTGTCTTGAATACTGCAAGGTGATTTGGACATCATGTACTGACTCAGAACTACAGCCAAAGGAAATGAGAACTCTCTCCTTATCTACATAATAATGCATAGTATACTCAAGTCAAAATTGACTGGGGTTTTTTAATGTTACTCAGGGTCTCAGCTTTCAATAGACAAGTGGGAGTTATCCCCTCATTTTAGAGGATATTGAAAAAAAGTTATGATTTTCAAAGCATTCAGACACTTGAAGCATCATGTGTCATGGCGAATGACATAGGGAAATTAAACACTGAAGAAAAGGAGCAGAACAAGTTTCTGTAAACAAGGCTTATAGACCAGCTTTATTTCATCTAAATAAATACTCAAAGTGTATGATACAAGCACTTATTCACTTTAGGCTCCCTGCTGCAGAAAGGAGATAAAAAAATGCTTCCAGAAAGTAAGTCAGATTGCACATCAAACTGAAAAACTCTGAGGAAGTACTAATGTCTCTCCACTGACTCAACAGGGAGCTTTGGACATCTGTCCCCTAATTCCAGTGCCAGTAAATCAGGCCAAAGGCTGAAGGCTAAAACAGGACAAAACAAACTGCTGAGGAGCAGCTCTTGAACAACCAGCACTCTTCCTCTTTAGGCAGATAAAGGCGGAAATTGCTTGGAGGAAAAATAACCAGGGAACCAATAGCTAAAGACTGTATAATAACATGTCTGTACAAAGGGGGAAAATTAAGGTTGCCTGTGCATTTTTTTTCTGGCATTTCATAACTTTTGGGTCCAAAGCCTTCATGCTCTTTTAGCATAGCTTGGTGTGCAAGATGTGGAGATAGCTCTTGTGTATTCAGGGTGTCTCTGTTGCTAGATCTAAATACACTGGTCTCAGCTTCTTGGCCAAAATGGTGACCAAAGACTAGCAATGGTACTTTGCCTTTCTTGTTTTTGTTAGCTTACAATTTTCTGTTTTGGTTGTATACAGAATTTCTTTAAACTCCAGAATGGCTGAATGAATGAATGAGACAGGTTTTTAGATCATGCAAGCTCTTATTTTAAACACAATATGCTTATATATTAATATATATACACACATAAGTATATTCCAATACACAGTATATTTAGGAGGAAAAATAGGTGATCAAAACATATCTGCATGGAAAAATACTTTTTTGGGGGGGAAATAACAATATGTCAGTGATGACCGGATTCTGGTTTTCCTTTAGGTGATGTGAGAGGAAGAGCTGTGGCTTTGACAGTCCTCTTCTCCCTGTTCTGCACCTGTGTTAAAGGCAACCCAGATACACCCCATGTGTGGCTGAAAAAGAGGTTACAAACAAGTTCCCTTATTCAAATATCACTGTTTGCAGAGAGGATGTAGAATTCATCTCTAAAAATTGTGTTGAGTAGCCTCAAATGGAGCTTTCCCAGGAGGCACAAAGAAGTTCAGCCTGCAGCAACACCACACAACAAAATGCCTTTGACCAGAACTGCTGCTGAGGTACCACTTCTCATCTTCCCCATTTGCCTGCAGCTTTGGGTGGAAAAGCCACATCACAGAATATTGGAACATACATAGCTGTACATGGAAACATTATTTATAGAGTATAATTATATAAGTGTCACTGTCTTTGGATTGAATTGCATACAGCTTCATTCTTCCTATAGTTCCATACTAAGGGAATTAGCTGCTGCAATGATTTGCACACATAATTTGGCCTTAGGCTCTCTTTTCTAATCCAGAAGAGGCAAATTTTGCGGTCAGAAACCCATTCATCACACTGCCTCTGTTGGTTCACTGCAAGTCCAGGTGTCCATCAGTCCAAACAAAACGATCTGCCTTACAGTTTGTGGTTCAAAACACGAAAGACCGTGACAGCTGAAGTAATTACAACATATGAAACTGTCTGAAAGAAAACATCTTATTTTCAGTTGTGGAAAAAACCAAGTTTTTATGTTTAAAATTACTGTAAGTACTCCTATGAAAGAACATCAGGAAAAAAGGTAGTTAAGCTTCAAAGTTCAGCAGGACTTTATTGGAAGATTGTGCTGATCCCACCATCCCCAGTCCAGGGGTATTTTAAAAAGACAGGTAGATGTGGCACATTGGGACATGGTGTAAGGGTGGGCTTTGCAGTGCTGGGTTAATGGTTGGACTTTATGACCTTATAGGTCTTTTCCAACCCAAATGCTTCTATGATTCTTTGATTCTATGCTACTCAGAAAATTACCCAGTGCCCCCCAATACCAGATTTTGATCTTTTAAGAAATAAGTTGCATGGTTCTATATGTGATGAGGACTAAAAAATATCAATTTTGAATATCATTTAGTTCTTTTCATTGCCTCAAGATGTAACAAGGTAGAAATTTCAAAATATCTTTCACAGCCAAGATGGCATAAAGAATGTTCTGTGGTAGAGTGTTAAAAACTTTACAGGGTTAAGGGCTTCACCTAGCCGTGAGTACAACATCTTAACAGTGTCAGACGCACCATGATCTCCCCCTTACAAAGTGGGAAATCCCTCTTACTGTGAGATCACAGTTCCAGTTAGAGCCCAAGTCCCAGAGTAGAGGTGCCACTCTGCCCATTTTAGGGGCTGTGGGTGCTTTTCCAAGGAGCAGCTCTCACAACCAAGCTCACATGGATCTGTCCACAAGCATGCAGAGGGTCATGATAAGTCTTTCAGGATTGACCATAAGAGCTTCAACATCCAGTATTTGAATTTCCAGAGAGGTTTTTAACCTGTTTACAGACATGTACCTTTGGCAGGTGCTTCTTCAGACAAAACAGGTTTCTGCATAGGGTAGACCAAGTCTGGGACTTCTTTCTATCTCATTAAAAAAAAATTAAGCTGAAACTAATGCATTTGCAAAAGGAGTTTTCATTTCAGATAATTGGCAATTTGTGATGGCAGTTGCTTTGGTGAAAAGTTCTTGACGATCTGTAATCTTCATAGAAAACTTTACTGAATGTTTTTTGCTTTTGGTTTATATCTCATTCTCTCTCTTGTACATATACACTTGCAAAACATCAGACTCAGAGGCCACAGTCCCTTTTGAGGCTTCTACATGTGAGTTAATCTAACACTAATTGTGGTGTATACACAGTGTGTGTCATTATCTGCACAGAAATAGCAGCCCTGCTTCTGAGTTCATGGAGTTCAGGTCAAAACTTTGAGATTACAGATCCCTTTTCCTGGAATTTTACATACTTTTCTTAAAAACACCCTGAAAAGCTTATTCTGAAGCAGTGAACCAAGGTCAAATGGACTCTGTTTTCAGTCTGTTTGCTTATTTGCACAACTTTAGAAAGCTCTTATTGGTTCATTCAAAGAGGGTGAAGCAAAGAAAAACAAAATAGGGGGTAGAAAGGCAAAGAAATCAAAGAAATCGCTTCATGAATGACACAAATAATAGGTAAATCAGACTTCTTGATTTCAGTCCCCTCCTTTCATCTGCACCCATGTGCTCATCCTAGAGTAAGCCAAATTCCTCCCAAGTCCCCTTTGGCTCCTCCAAGTATCATGAAAAAAAGTGCACATTGGCAGCACAGCAGCGTCATGACCTAGGTCTGCTTGTTTACCTATCAGCAGGGGCTTTCGTTCAGCTCTCTCCTCTTCCTATCTGTCAGTCTCCACAAATTGGGTAGGAGTGTAATTATTTTGGAAACCTCTATGCCTCTGTTACATTTGGTTGAAACAGGACAAGAAATTTAAAAGTAATTTGCTGAGAGGATGGGATGGGGAGAGGTCAGCAAATGAAGTGATCATATAGACCTCTTTTTTTAAAAAAAAAAAAAATTTGGCTTAAAAGCCCAGGAAAAATGTAGACAGTGAGGAACTCCCACAAAATAGGAAGAGTGAGAAATAGTACTAGTATTATTATTAGCATGACCAGAAAAGAGAGCGCTAATCAGCGACAAGAATCGATATCAATAATTAGGTCTTCAGGTTTAAGGACCCAGAAAGCAATTTGCATTTTAAGTAACCCAGTACATATTGAAACTAATAATATCCAGTGTCTTTTTTTATTTTTGATGTCACTGTTCTAAAGAGAGATCAAGATTTTTTTTTATTTCTGTTGTTTACTATCTTAATTGTAATTTAAATGTCTAGGAAAGTTATCAATTTAAAGTTAAAACTGTGTGTTCAAAGATTATGTTCAGCTTTTCCTGATGGAGTCAGAGGACAGACATTTTTAATTCTTTGTTCAGACCAGAGTAAAAAAAGTGTGAATAAAAGTTATTCGTTGTAAGGAAAATCAACTGAAAGCATATCATATGTAATTCACTGCAATATTACACACACCACCGAATAGGCAACCTCAAGTTCTAATTATCCAAAAATCATCTAATAACAGTACATTTCAGCAGGTTATCATGCTGTTGCTTTGTAAACAGGCATGTGCTCATAGCCAGTGATGGATTACCCCATCAAACAAGGATTTCTGTGCTAGTCACAATCCGAAATTGCAACTATAATAGCAGGGAGAAAGAATCATTGCCAGGATTTAATTCATCGTGTCCTACAAGAGACATCTAAATTAAAATAAATAACCCCTCAAAATGAGGATTGTTCTTCACCGATTATAAAGGATTCGTGGGTGATTGTATAGGTCTACCCTGTAGCTTCCTAAAGGTAGGAAAGATGTTCCTACCCATGATGCCTTCTTGTGTGGGGACTGGATCTGGCCTCACTGAGGAACATAGGCATTGCTCTCAGCTCACATCCGCATGAACTCCAGTCGCTGCTTAAGAGATCACAGCTTTTCACAGCATGAAGGAAGGAATATTTTAGACTCATTAAAAAGGGAAGTCATCTATATTTCTTTGAGGCCTCTTGGTTATGGAGAATTGAGCTAGATTCCTCTTGATATCGCACATTACAAAAAGACTCACTTTTAGTCTGGCATTCTTCACATAGATTTACTTCTACCCATGTTTATTTGCTTATGTAATTTTGCACCTGTCTCTGAAACATATATCCCACAGAGTAGGTGGCAAAGCATGCACGTGGTGGGAAGATTAAGATGTGGTTTGAACGGTACTTTTTGGTTCATAATTTAATACTTAATTACTTTGCTTCATAGAACTCCATCCTATCTAGGATGCCATTCCTCAAGCAATGAGCAAACTGAATCTTCAAATATAATTTAAAACTTCCTTAATTTAGGCTGTGATAGTGAAGTTAAACTGCATCCCTAATTTAGTATCTCCAAAGGCAAACCAATATTAGTTTGTTTTTTGCTTCACTGTAACTGATTTTTCTCGGTTAAATTTCAGGTTTGGTTAGCCATTTGGATTCAAAGAAACGGGCAGAAAAACTAAAAGAGGGTTAAATTTTTGTTTTAGGAAATTGGATAGAAGAGAACTGGATTAAATAGGATTGCAACAATAGCTCTTCCTCAGAAAGCAATTCCACTAAGGGAGAATAAGAGCCAAAGAAAAATTCTCAGGAACAATTCCCTATATATGAAGCCCCTGAAGGGGACAAAACCCCACAAAGGAAATACTTTTGGCAAACCAGAGCTGGGAGAAACTCCACTTGATATTTTGAATAATTCCACCCAGCATTCACTATATGAAGCTTCCAGCCAGATGGCTTCCAGACGAATAAATATCTATTTTGACCACACCTCATTTAGCCCCATTTTACTTCTTTTTCTGTTCACCAAACTGTGCTAATCTGTACCCTCATCCCCACTGCATGTTCTGTCACTTGTCAGGCAATATGCTTAGAAGTTGCAAGCCTTGCTTCACTCCCCTGGCAGCAAGTCAACCAGTCAGCTGGCCAAGCTGGATAATTACTGCTTAGCCCTAAAGAGCTTAAAATATGTTTGCATAGACTTGTGCCCTCGCAACACCAAGGCACTGAATCAGAGGGCAAACTTTCTCTACCCCGAACATTTTCTGTAGGGGAAGGAACTTTGAGACAGACACCAAATGGTGGATACCAAGAAGGATTATCAGGGACTGAGATACGTGGACTATCCTCTATGGTTGACTTGCTGTTATTATAGTGTAGAAGAGACCACTGGGCTTCACTCTTCCTTCTTTTTTGCTTTTGTAGAAAACTGTACATGGCTTCACTGGCCCAAAGGTTTTTTTGGGAACTGTATTTGCGGTAGTGCTTAAAAAACCTGAAAAATAGGCTGTGGTGGAGGCAAGAGAAACAGAGACATCAGGTTAAACATTCTAAGTAAAGCTGAAGTTTTCTTTGTTTATACACTGCAATTTGCTCATGGAAACTTCTTGCTTTTGAGTTTCTCCTGACTGTTATTGTAGTTTTTCACAGCTAAAGCATCCTGACTGGCTCCATCTCAAAGAAATAGCACTGGTCAGGATGATAAGGGAGAAATTAAATAAGACTGAGCCACATTCAGTACTGTTCCTCTTATGAGCTGGCTGAAACCTTTCCCTGATGTCAGTGTAGTGTGCAGAATGGCCACCTTGCATGTCACAGTCATGCATGAAGTAAGGTGATCCTATGACCACAGAATGGAAATCTTGAAGGACTTCCTTGGTCATTAAATTGTTTTGAAAATGTAGGCAATCAGATTATGCAACCCTGTTCACGGTCTGAAAGCGAAGTATTAAAAGAATCTTCAGCATTCGACCTGAGTACCCTCATTCTTCAGTTATGTTGCTTGTACTCCCACTTAACTCCAGTAGCACTCATGCAATTGCATTTGTATTGCAACCTGATAAGCACTGGGGTGATTCAAAGCTGCGCTAAACATGATGGGCGCAGAGAGAGAAGTAGCAAGACACTCTGGAGTCCGTTGTGAGCATCATCAAAATAGTGAGGGGAGCTGCACTGTAGCATTTAAATGTTTTATATAACTAATTCACTGATGGAAGATAAGTTACTTAACTTAGGATGATTATACTTCTTCCCAATTCAGACACATTTCTTATATAGTCAGGACCAGTTGGAACCCTTCTGCCTTTATCTCAAAACCATTAAAGAAAGAACACCACTAACTGTCAGTAAACTTGTGATGAACACAAAACCGCATGACCTTTGGTACTGAAAAAAGTGGAATAGATCATCATTTGGAAGCTACTTGTATTACTTAAACATTGACTTAGGAGAGTTGTGTGCCCCAAACTTGACTCAAACACTTACTTATTTCATATAGGAATGTTTATGCATGATGCTCAGACCCAGAGGAAGTAGCAAAGAGAAGTGACATCTGTCTTGGTGGTTATTTACAGGTCTGGGCCAGACACTCTATTGAAGAATGTGATTGACATATCTGAAGTGCTTCCTGGACTTCTGTATCTATTGTTTTTAAGAAGTGGGTCTTGTATGATAGCGGTCAGGTCAGAGCCCTGCTTTGGGCATTTAACCACTAGATCATGGGCAAGATTGGATTGGAGCAATTTCACCTCATCTGTGAGATTTTCAAGAAGACTACAACACTGGAGAGGTGGGGGGCTTGGGAAAGAGAAGGAAAGGAATACTGTTGAATGTGTGCTGCATAAAATGTGCAGCAGTAATGAAAGAGAAAAACCATAGCCCTGAAAGACGAACAAGTTAAAAGTGTAATCAAAAAAAAAAAAAAAAAAAAAAAAAATTCAGGTGAGCTATTCTGTTCCATTGCTAAACTGTAAAGCACAATTTGCATCTATGACTTCAATAAATTAATTTTACTCAGATTAAAGGTTTTTTACATTAGAATTAGGACATAATGAGCATTTTGGCAAGGCTTCCTTATTCTTCCAACTTCCCTCCTACAGCTAAAGCTCTCCTGAATGGCAGAGCTTCCATCACGCTTTTTAGAGCCATCTTCATTTTTCCAGTGGAAGAGAAACTGATGGGGTGACTGATGAACTGTCACACACCACGACTTGCAGTTACAGAAACATAAATAAGCTGTGAAGTACAGTGTGAGCTATTTTCCAGGCTACAAAAAACTGAATACCTTGAGGTGATCCAGAGACTCTTGACACTCGAAAAGATTGAGGGTTTCAAGAATATTTCAAATTAATCCAAGAACTCAAATTGTCCAACTCAAATTGTTCCGTTTATAGCTTTTCCCCCTGAGCAACTTGTTTATTTTTCTTTCCCCAGGTATTGTGAGAACTAATATTTACACACCACTTTGGAGAAAACATAACATGTTCACTTCCTCAAGTAGACCCAGACTTGTTACTTAATTGATTCATCTTAATTTCAAATTCTTGCTTTATTTTTTGATATTGCTGTTTAATAAACTTGACCATCTATTTCGCTTATGTATGGCACTCTGTAAGTCATTTTTAGAGCTGATATATCAGAGATTAGTGTAGTATTTTAAGCGTATCAACATCTATATATGGCGTACATACTCTATAATGTGCATATCGTAGAATACATTTATACAGAATATACAGTATGCTTCCTTTTTAAAGCTATTTATTTCTGTATGTTTTAATATAGTAGCATATAAAACACTTCAGTTTTAGATTCAGTGTGGGTTTGGGCCAGCCTGGCTGTCCAGCTGGGCTTGCATCTCATTTCTTAGACTAGTCCAAAATCTTCAGTCCATCTGAACCTTAATACAGAGTAATTCTCACATCAACAAACAGCAACAATGCTTCTGTTAAAAACAAAACGCAAAAAAATACTCCAATCCCAGAAATCATTGAGCATTTCCTCACAGGAAGTAAAAAGTGCATATCAGAGTTATCTCAAAAGCTAGACACATAATTAAACATCCTCTACATAATGACACAGAATGGAAAAAGTGGCATAAAGGGTCAGGCCTTTTAACAAAATCTGTTCCCTGGCAGAGAGTTAGAAAAGAACAGGGTAAGTAAATATGAAACTTCCTTTAAATATTATCCTAGGCTTTGAACATTCATAGCTCAGAGACTTCCTCAGCAGGAGACTCTTGTGAGTAGTCTCCCTCAAGTTGTTCATGCAAACTTTTAGCATTTCCAGAATCTTATAAGGGGAAGTTCTACCACTTGAATTGTAAGAGGAAAACTGCTTTTTGTTTGAACTCTTAGGATTAATGCTGTAAATTAAAAAAAAAAAAAAAAAAAAAGGTTTCTCTTCTTCTGACAATTAACTTTACAAGTTCACATTTTGATAGCAATCATAAATAATATATTATTGCTCTTGGCTTCTGATAAAATGGGGTGCTGCTATCACCTGTAACATTCTTTTTAGCAAAAACCTATTGCCTGATTTTATTTAGCTTTTCAACAGCCCATAGAGTGACTTGCAAATTACTGCCAATGAAAAAAAATGCAGACTGTTTTTAAAATGTTTGCACCAGGCAATATAAATCCCACAGTACCTGAGATATAAGTAATTACCTCTTATAAGATCACTGTACATATTCCTTGCCAGAAAGCTACCTAAGACCAGTGCTAAAGCATTTGCTTAAAGTTAGCAATTATCTTGTCTTTTAATAACACAGTTATAGAACTGAGTGCAATCTAAGGTAAATTTTACACCTCGTCAAATATATGCTACCATAACTTTTTCATTTTTAGTATAGAAAACTGCTTTATTCATGAGGGTCAAAGGAAACATCTCTGAGATGTCTGTTCCATAGAAAGCAGATGACAATAACTGATATGATATACTATCCAGAAGTAGCATTCACTTTGCCTTACTTACAATTTATTTCTAGAGTACAATAATAGAAAATCAATCTACTTTATCCTCACCCTTACTGGATTCAGTGCAACCAGTTTTGTTTCCTTTTGGAACTATAAATCAAGGTTGTGAGTTCATTTTCCTGTTGCACAAACACTTCATATTTTTACAATCATCCTCAGCAAGTGACACTAGCAGTGTCCCCCAGGGATCAGTGTTGGGCCCAATCCTGTTTAACATCTTTATTGATGATTTAGATGAGGGGATTGAGACCATCATCAGCAAATTTGCTGATGACACCAAGCTGGGAGGGAGTGTCGACCTGCTGGAAGGCAGGAGGGCTCTGTAGAGGGATCTGGATAGACTGGAGAGATGGGCTGATTCTAATGGGATGAGGTTCAACAAGGCCAAGTGCCGGGTCCTGCACTTTGGCCATAAGAACCCCCTGCAGCGCTACAGGCTGGGCACAGAGTGGCTGGAGAGCAACCAGGCAGAAAGGGACCTGGGGGTACTGATTGACAGGAAGCTGAAAGTGAGCCAGCAGTGTGCCCAGGTGGCCAAAAAGGCCAATGGTATCCTGTCCTGTATCAAAAATAGCGTGGTCAGCAGGACAAGGGAAGTGATCCTTCCCCTGTACTCTGCATTGGTGAG
>VZRE01001532.1:14876-74641 GCA_013396775.1 Cephalopterus ornatus
CTGGAGTATTGTGTTCAGTTCTGGGCCCCTCAGTTCAGGAAAGATATTGAGGTGCTGGAGCGGGTCCAGAGAAGAGCAACAAGACTGGTGAAGGGACTGGAACATAAGACCTATGGGGAGAGGCTGAGGGAGCTGGGGTTGTTTAGTCTGGAGAAGAGGAGGCTTAGAGGTGACCTCATCACTCTCTATAACTACCTGAAGGGAAGTTATAGCCAGGTGGGGATTGGTCTCTTCTCCCAGGCAGTTAGCAATAGGACAAGGGGGCATGGGCTTAAGCTCTGCCAGGGGAAATTTAGGCTGGATATTAGAAAGAAATTCTTTACAGAGAGAGTGGTCAGGCATTGGAATGGCCTGCCCAGGGAGGTGGTGGATTCACCGTCTCTGGAGGTTTCTAAACTGAGGTTGGACATGGCGCTTGGTGCCATGATCTAGTGAGCGGACTGGAGTTGGAGCAGGGGTTCGACTTGATGATTTCTGAGGTCTTTTCCAACCCAATCGATTCTATGATTCTATGATTCTATGAATGTCACCTTCTTTCAGATGTCTGAATAGCTTATGCAGTCAACACTGGGTTACTCTTTGTAAGAATACTTTATTCACTCTCTTTCAGCACAATTAAAAATACCAAACAAAAAAGACAAACCAACAAAAAAAGACGACCTTTCCGATTCTGTTTCCTTGGATATTTTTCCAAGACTACATTGAGGATGTACATGCAAAATATACCTATCCACAATACACCAATAATCTTTTTCTTTTTTTTTTTCCAATTCAGCTTATAGGCTTTTGCCTAAAGCCTTAACCTGCACACTCTTCTTTACTCAGGCCTTTCCAATAAAAATAAAACTTACTGCAAAGCCTAATTAGACTCCATAAACTCATCACACCTGACCACTTGACCTCTGAACGAACATCCAGACTGCTTGTTAGCTGACTTCCTGGCAGACTTGGCCTGTGCCAACTAGCACAGTTCAAGGATAGTGCACACTACGCACTATTTCCCGTGGGCTCTATGGACAACACTGCTCCAAGTCTTTTCCCTACACACTCCCTCAATGCTGTCTCAGAAGGCATTGCGCCCTCAAATACTACGTGCTTTCAGTAAAGTGACTTAATTTTACTTTTCTCGAAAAACTGTGGGGAAAAAAGCTGTGGAGGTGAAACTTTTAAACAAAAGGTAATAAACGGTCACTTTCAAACACAAAGAACTGAAAAAGACCCCCCCTCCCCCGCAGACATAAAGAAGTATTAGGGCTGAAGGCCACAGGATGGCAAACAACACAGAGGAGCTCCAGGGCCATAAGAGATGTAATGTTGATTGGCCAGTCTGATCTTAAGGGAAATACAGCATTAAATAATATGGACATCAGCTAGGCTACGCTGTGCCCTGGCCGTCTACTATTTAGTAGAGGCATAACTAAATATGCCTCCAATCTTTGTGTGAATGAGGAGCAGAATCAGCTGTACGGAAGTGATACTCTTACCACTTATAAAGTAAGTAGGTAGCTACAAAAATGGCAAAACTGGTTCTGACGACTGAAAAGATGATATTTTGATAGAATATAATTCTTGAATGTAGTGTCATTTTAATATTGGGTTGCAATGACAATGCTTCAAAGCTCCTCAGAAAGCGACAAATTTCTTCTGATATGCTTCCAGGTCAATTGAAGTTCAAGTCTGCATTGAACAACAAGATCCTACATGAAGTCCCACCATTTTATTTAAGGCTATTTTAGAAGCTTAATTAAATCACTGAGCCCACAGCAGACAATGCTCTATTTGGAATATTGAGGAACCTCCACCCTTCTGGGATTTCCCAGTTCCCAGAATGCTGCATGTGTATTGCTCTTTCATTTACTGCTCCAGGCAAAGTTTAAATGAAGGGAAATGGACAATATAAAATCTTGCATGACATTATAATTAAAAGCGTGACTTGCCGAAACCTTTGTTTGACAGGATGAGCACCCTTAGAGAGATCACATACGCGTGTTAATTATAGCAAGAAAGCAAACACGGTGACAATAGTTGAAACAAATTCTACCAACAGGAAATGGTTATCAAGCTGTGATAAAATGTTTATCAGGAAATGTTTTTACACTATCCAAAACATTTCCTGTCTGTAGCATTTTTTGTGGGAAAAAAGAATATCTGTAGTGCCAGAAATAGCATCTTTGTAAGGAATTAAATGACAGTACTTATAGAAAATGGCAATAGTCACAGATCTAGTTTCTGTCCTGTTTTTTCCTTTGTATATAGTATGATGTAACTTAGAAAAAGAACTGTTTTCAGAATTTACAAAAACCTTCATTAAAGTTTGAACTTCACAGATTAAAAAAAAGTTTGAAGCAAATTTGTTCTATGTAGATCTAAGCAATGTAATCGTGGAGGTAGTGGAGCCCTGATCCTTCACTCACTGAGACTGATAGTGAAACAGCGTTTCTGTTAACATATCTGGAAAAGATCAAAAACTATTAATTAGACTGAAAACCAGTACTATTGAAGATGTCAAAAGAGTGATACTCAAGGGGAAGAGGAACCAGGGATTATCTATTGAAACTTATACTCTAAATAAAAATCGTGAAGAATTATATTTCCCTAATCATGACTTTTCAAACTAGGGAAATCCTGATTTGTTACAAATGTAATGGGTAGTATCAAAAAATCACAAAGGAGCTGACATTTGGATGTAAACAAATATTTATCAGGACCAACCTATAAGACATTACTGAATATGAAAGCAAAGTATATGATTCTTTCTAGACTTGTTCTATCAGCCATGTGAAGACTAACTTGCAGTCTGTTATTCCATTCTTAAAATATTCTGCCTCTAAAAAAAGAATAGTGAACTTCAACCTGTTTCTAAAGGGAATTCAGCCACTAAAACTGTTTGTGTGTTTTGAATAATTAGGTTATTGTGAAATAATCTTTTTATTAATCAACATACATGAAAGACATTTTGCTTTGATTAAAACTCCTATTTGTTCCTATTTTAACTACAGGTTTTGTTCCTTTTATTGAAAAATATTTTTTTAATTTCATGGAACTAATGATAGAATTTGATTCTAAAAGTGGAAAGGACTTCAGTGGGTCATCTGGTTGACTTTCATGACCTGAATTAGGATCAATAAAAGTTATTTTATTTCTGATATAAATCTCAAATCATGGAAACTACAATCTCACTGGCCAATCTATTCCCAACTTCCTTCTTATCACTGTGAGAGCAGTTTTCCCCATTGCCAAAGCTGAATCTCCTTTACTTCAGTTTTTCTCCTGAGTATTCAGTGAACAAAAATTCTCCTTGCTCTTTGTAATTGCATTTTCTCAGAACCTGGCAACGTTTCTTTTCTATCTTAGGATACTATTTTTAAACATCCTAGCATGATGTTTACCTGTTTTGCAATGACATGATGCTACTGTATAAGCTAAAATTAGGCTGCCTTCCAGTGCACTGTCAGTGCTTCCCAGGTTCATACCGAACAAAAATGAGCATCATCCAAGTCATTAATGGAAATACTGGAAAGAACTGTAAGTGTTTGTAAGATGAGACAGGCACATATTGGAATCGTACAATCATAGAATAGTTTGTGTTGGAAGTGACCTTTAAAGGTCATCTGCTCCAACCTCCTGGCAGTGAGCATTCCTTTCCATTCCAATTCCCTTCCATTGCTGCTGAGTTCTAAATCTGGAATTACACTTAGGAAAGAAGAAAAACAAACTGGAGACAGTTCAAATGAAAGGAAGAAAATGAGACTGGAGTTCAAGAACTGGCATGTAAGGAAAGGCAGAAATAATGAGACCAGGTTTTACCTGAAGGCATAAAAAATGGAGACTTTCACTGTCAGAAATTTGAGCCCCATTTCTGATTTGAATTCCTCAGGCTTTAATTTCTCTCCGTTGTTTCTTATGGCTTTTTTTCCATTAAATTAAAATGCCACTCAGTACCTAATATTTTGTCATTGTAAGGAAGCTATAAAATGCATTTTTTAAAAACATTTTCAATAAACTAAACAAATAATCTCTTTAGCTATCTCTTATTTTCAAACTATTCATCATTTCATGCAGCCTATCACATTTTCAACTTCCTTATCAAATGTAAAACACCATTCTATACAGCATCTTACTAGCTGGCTTAAAATACTAATTACTGGATGCAAATTACCTTTTAACTACTGCTGATTACTCTCTTGGCACATTCAGAAATGAAATTAGCCTTTTTCACTTCTACATCCTCTGGCACTGCACTTTCAGCTGTTGGTCACTGAACTCAATCCTTTAGCTAAACGTTCCAGAATTCAGTTTCTATGCTTATAGATCTAAATCGATTGCTTCTAGATTTAAGGATTTCACTGTATCAAGCTGCATTTTGTTTCAGTGGATCAAATACACCATCTGTTCCACTGCCTGTAAGTGTAACCTTCAGCCTAATGCAGTAAACAGCACTTTGAGTTAAATAGAGCATAACTGTTAGAAGAATATCCAATACTTTTTTAAAATGTGCACTGAAGAATCAATATACAGCTCACAGCCCAAGATGAAACTTGTCTAATGGGACAATCACTCTTACCTTCACTGCCAATCTGAAAATTAATATCTTCAGCTTCCACAGGGTGTTGTTACCACTGTCTGCTTGGCTGAAATTATCAGGTATATTATTATACTTACACATGCATCTGAGATCCAGCTAGGCTGGATGGGGCTTTGAGTCAACTGGTCTAGTGGAAGGTGTCCCTGTCCATGGTGGAGGTGTTGGAACTAGAAGATCTTTAAGGTTCCTTCCAACTCAAACCATTCTGTGATTCTTTGATAGTATTTCCCCACCTGAACTGTGTGCAAGAAAACAGAAAACTGAGGAAGGAACATGGTAACAGACAAAGTTGCTTTGTGTTACAGAGTAATCATTTTATTCTACACAGAGAGAAAACAAAACTATTGGACATGGCATATTGTCCTTAATAAGGCCAGTCCCCCAAAATTCATTGTCTTTCATCCCACCCTTTGCACACATCATTATGGATGAATGAATTTCAAATGAAGAAGCCACTCCAAGCAAAAAATCGTCTCATCTTGGAAGAACCAAAGTGACTGAGACAACAAAACAGTAAACATATACCTTTGCAGATGACAATGCATTCAGGATGCATGCATAGGAAGTTGAGTGCATTCTGAAGTGTAAAAAATAGCTGACAATAGTGACTCCAGCAAACACTGCAGTCAGTGACGGAAAACATGGGCATTGGGGAAGAACACTGATAGTCTACAGTGTACAGCACTACAGGCACATCGTGCATTATACAGGTGAGGAACGGGATGCAAGGCACGTGTAGCCTAGTGATTGAGACTCACACAACATAGCAAGTAGGGAGAACATACAAGTATGGAGTCTAGTCCTTTGGTAATTATAAGGACAGGTTTTTGCTACTTTACTTTTACTTATATAAACCTAATTTTTGGACAGCCAAAGGTTTGCATCCAAGTATATCAATCTTTAAAATGTCAAGAAATTCTTATGAGGCTGTCATTCCCACAAAAAAACCTGAGGCCTCCTTCCCTGGATGATAAAGGAATTTAATTTTTGATAGGATGTTAGTTCCTTAGATCCAGCGCAAACTTTCTCCTTCTGTTTCCACAGCAAAAATGTAACAATACCGTTGGATACCACAGCAAAGGTCTCTGAATTGCATGTCCTCGGGGGCATCAGGCACAGCATCACCAGCCAGTAGAGGGAGGGGATTGTCCCACTCTGCTCTGCACTGGTGCAGCCTAACCTTGAATATTGTGTGCAGTTTTGGGTGCCACAATATAAGAAAGATATTAAGCTCTTAGAGAGCGTCCAAAGGAGGGCAACGAAGATGGTGAAGAGCCTTGAGAGGAAGCCGTATGAGGAGCGGCTGAGGGCACTTGGTCTGTTCAGCCTGGAGAGGAGGAGACTGAGGGGAAACCTCGTTGCAGTCTACAACTTCCTTGTGAGGGGAAGAGGAGGGGCAGGCGCTGATCTTTTCTCTGTGGTGGCCAGTGACAGGACCCAAGGGAATGGCCTGAAGTTGTGACAGGGGAGCTTTAGGTTGGATATTGGAAAAAGGTTCTTCACCCAGAGGGTGGTTGAGCACTGGAACAGGTTCCCCAGGGAAGCAGTCACAGCACCAAACCCGATAGAGTTCAAGAAGCATTTGGCTTCTTGAAGCTCAGGCACACTGTGTGACTCTTAGGGATAGTCCTGTGCAGAGTCAGGAGTCAGACTCAATGACCCTAAGACTAGCTCAGTTGGTTAGAGCCTGCTGCTAATAATGCCGGGGTTATGGGTTCCATCCCTCTGTAGGCCATTCACTTTGGAGCCAGACCTTATGATCCTTGTGGGTCCCTTCCAACTTAGCATATTCTGTAATTCTGTGAATATCCCCCACAGCAAGATAGCAGGGTATTATCACACTCAGGGAAGAGACACAACCAAGCAAAACAGTCAGGTTGTTACTTTTATTAAAACTTGTCAAGTCTATCCTCTTTGGGAGTGCTTAATTTTAAACATAAGCCCTAGGAGAAATAGAAGAATACTTAATATTCTCCCACTTCCTTTATGAAAAAAATAAGTGATTGCACATTGGAACAGCATAAAAGTATTTAACATTCCCCTAACAGTTGCCTTTGACCACAGGTCTCATGCCATGTGTTGTTGCCACATGTATTTAGGCCCAGGCAACAGCCCGGAATGGGCTGCCCAGGGAGATAGTGGAGTCACTGTCCCTGGAGGTGTTTAAGGAAAGACTGGACACGCCATGGTCTAGTTGTCATGGTAGTGGTCTGTCATGGGTTGGACTCGATGATCTCAGAGGTCTTTTTCAGCCTAATTGATTCTGTGATTCTGAGGCAGGAAGTGGTGGTGTCGCCTTCGACACTGTACTCGCTCTGACCATGTCTTCCTACAGCAGACAAGTCATCAGAAGGGACAAGGCCTTGGGAGTTCTGCCCTCCCCTGCAGCATACTCAGGCAGGCAGCCAGCCGGCCTCTCTGCCGCTGGGACAGAAACCCTTCCCCGCCGGGCTCGGAAGACAGAAGCCGCCGCTTCCCAGGCTCCCGCTGCAGTGGGTGGATCCCTGGGAGGTGCCAACTCCCTTCCCTCCCCTTCCCCTTCTCCCCCCGCCTTCGCGGTGAGGAGGCGCCTGAGCGTGGCAGCATCTTCCCTTGGCTCATTGGAGCGGGGAGGAGGAGCTGCCGCCGCCTGCGGGGGAGGAAGGTAAGCAGCGGCGGACGGCGAGGAGGGAAGGGGAGGGGAGGGGGTTGGCTCCCCCCCTTCCCCGTGTTTCGCTTCCCCGTGCGGCCGTCGGTGGGGAGCGGGGCAGGGGGAGGGCGCTGCCTGTGCTGGGCCGGGGTGGTGCTGCGCTCCCCGGGGCTGCGTCTCCCCGGCACCGGGTTTGGAAATGGCCGATAACGGGGAAGGTGGGGGATGTGTGTGTCTGTGCGTGTGTTCCACTTGTGTCAGGAGCTACGTTTGTGTGGTGCTGGTGCCCGATGCCCGCAGGTGCAGAGGAGTGCGATGGTGGCGGCACCTTAGACAAGCTGAGCTTGGTGACCCTTTGTGGTTTTAAGGAAAGGAGAGAATACTTGGGAAACCAGGGACCGTTAATTGTGTGGGAGACGGGGGGGCTGAACCTTGTTTCCTTGTGGAGGTGAAATTTCTGATATCGATGGATTCCTAATATCGGGCACAGTTAGTAAAAAGATTTTACTCCAGGTTATGAACAGAGTAAGGTCTGTAGGAAGTCATGCTTGTGAACCATCAGAAACCATTTGGGCTGAACTGATGGTCCTTCTAGTACCTGAAGGGAACTGAACAGAAAATATGGGGCAAGACTTAACAAGACAACGTAGTGACAGCACGAGGGAGAATGGGCTCAAATTGAAAGAGAATAGGTTTGGATTAGATATTAGGAAGAAATTCTTTACTGTAAGGGTGGTGAGGTACTGGAACAGGTCACCCAGACAAGTTGTGGATGCCCCATCCCTGGAAGTGTTCAAGACCAGGCTGGATGGGGTTCTGAGCAACCTGATCTAGTGGAAGGTGTCCGCTGCCCACGGCATGGAGGTTGGAACTAGATGATCTTTAAGGTCGCTTCCAAGCCAAACTGTTCTGTGATTCTGTGTTGGAGGATATGAATGCAAGAATGGGGTAAAGGAGATGTGGAGAATTGGTGCCCCTGCTGAATATGGGTAGGAGAGATAATACTGTACAGATATGAGAAATAAATGGGTCAGAATGATGTGGGATATGAATGATGTGATGGACCATAAAGTAGCAGGAAACAATTGTATGGATAAAAAAAGAGTCAAGCATACGTATCTTTGCTTTGAGAAAATAAAATTGTAAGAGCTTTTGATTTTGTCTGCCACAGACTGCTGGAGTTGGATTTGGATAAGAATATCACTTACTGAGAGATGCTATCAGGAATTATGTCACAGGTGGATTTCTTTCTTAGATCGAAGAATCACAGAATGGTTTAGGTTCAAAGGGACCTTAAAGTTCACCTCATTCCAACCCCCTGCCATGGATGCCACTCACTAAACCAGTTGCCTAGGGCCCCATCAAGCCTGGCCTGGATCACTCCCAGGGATGGGGCACCCACAACTTTTCTTGGCAATCTATTTGTGCCCTCACCACCCTCTGAGTAAAGAATTTCTTCCTAACACCTAATCTAATTCTGTCCTCTTATAGTTTAAAGCCATTCTGCCTTGTCCTATCACTATCTGACTTTGTAAAAAGTTGCTCTCCCTCGTTTTTTATAAGGCCCCTTCAGGTACTGAAAGAGCACAGTGAGATCTCCCTGGAGCTCTGTCTTTTCCAGGCTGAAGAACCAATAGATACAGATAACGGCATCATTTGGGCATCTAGCAATCCAATTGATCTTACATACGACTCCTGTAAGCTTACCAAATAAGCACTGAATTGCTTTAGACTTGCTCTCAGTAAGCAGTGTGAAAAATTCTGGGAAGAGCTGGTTTATTAGTTTGTGATCTTATATCTTGGACATTTTTAAATAAACAGAAATAAAATAGGTGACTAAACAGAGAAAGTTTTAACATTCTCAATTTTAGGCAGGCAAACTTAGAAAAATCAGGAGGATTAATTAGTGATGTTGTTTGTACAGGAATTCTGAGGGCCCTAGAAGAAGTAAAGAGGGTACAAAGCTGTTTTGTGCCAAAGGTAGAATCTATTTGGAATTTATATCCAAAAAAAGAGAAAAGATATATTGAAAACAACTTCTGCCCAACTCAAAAAGGATTTTAGGAATAAAGAGTAGAAAAAGGATAGTTAAGCAAAATAAAAATTAAGAGGTAAAGTGCAGTTCTACAGTGAGAATTGGCATAAGTAATTCTCAGTTAGATATAGACAATTATTTTTAAAGCTTCTTCAGTCATGTAAGTAAAATAGAAGTAAGATAAAAGCAATAATAGGAGTAAGACCACTGAGTGATAAAGTTGAGATAAAATGACCTTGGCATCATAATGCATGTGATCTGTTGCAGTTTGGAGGAGACTACTTCAGTGGGTAGAATTAATATTAAATGCCTACACTTATACCACAAAGAATAACATTTTGTTTTTAAGAGGTGGGAAACCTCTATGTATCATATCTGATCCAATGCTCTTGCCACTTAAAGTTCAGCAGTTCCAGTGTCAGAAGACTGTTAAATACACAAATGGACATTTACAGAGTCATTTGCTGGTAGAGTAAGTGGGCTTCATATACGCATTCTAGTGGTAGAATTGGTATAGAGAGATTGTATCTCTTCTCTAACATACAGTATCTTTGTATGTAGACAGCTATAACTATAAAAATTTATCAGTATTCTTATCTCTGGGTATATAATACCTGTGATGTGTGTGTATTTATGTGTGTGTATATATATGTATATGAGATTAATTTTTTTAGATATGCATATATATGTGTGTTCGATGTATATACCTCTATATATGTGTATTTCAGGTATATACCTAGGTAAATTCTGAATTTGTGTCAGGGAATGATTTCACCATCCTCCCACTCACCCAGGCGTTGCATGCTGGGTTCATGGGAAGTGCTCTGGCAAGTGCCCAATGTTACAGGGATGCTACAGCCAGATTCATGCTGGAGCTGTGCTAGACATCATCTTGAAAAAGATCTTGGTGACTCAATATGTAGCCTTCTTAGGTGTAGGCAGGAGACTGTCACAGACCAAGGCTTCGAAGTGCAGACTGTGCTAAACTGAAGTAAACAAGGAATGTGGGAAAGAAAGCCAGATGTGGTTTAGTAATGCTTATGTTTAGGTTTTTTATTAAGGTTTAGAGTGTTTAAGAAGATATATTTTATAAATTAGAGCATTTAGTCTAAGGATAGAATGACCTTCTGTGGACATCTAAGGAGGGGATTAAAGGTTAGAACTGTAGAAACTATCAATATTTCTTCTTTATCAGCTAGAACAGACTGTGAGGTCAAAGGACAGCTAGACCTGATATATGGCTCAGCATTTGGCCGGTTCAGGTAACTGCAGGCTGCGAACAATTTGGGCTAGGTCAGATCTACTTAGAGGGGTCATAACAAAATGTGTGCATTTGCATGCTGTTTTTCTGTTTATGCAATATAGTATCGATGATTACATAGTAACAGAAGGGATCTTTCCGGGCATGGAGTTCCTATGGCATTGAACTGATGTTCAGACAGGCTTCCACATGCAGGTACAATGGCATCTGACATCTGAAGTTTGTACAAGGTTTATCCTGAACAACTGCATGACCTGTTAGTGTTTCTTAAGTTCCTAAAGCTTCAATAGTTTCTGTACTATGATTCTTTAATTTTATAAAAAAAATAATAGCTGTTTCTTTCACATATTTACTGCATTATTTTGAATTGTTTTGTTCTGTTACATGGGCAGTATATTTAATAAAGTTCTTTTAAAGTCAAGTCTTAGAAATAATTTTCTCCCCTAAAGGCGGTTCCTTGAACTTTCATGTTGAAAAGTCAAAATGAAGAATAAGTTTTCAATTTACCAAATCAATTGTATGGTAAATACAATTTTATGTAGCATTTAAAATAGGCAAGAGCCAATGGTTGCATCAGTTGTATTTTATTATGTTTGGTTCATGTACAGATTGCAGGAACTGAAGTGTGTTTAGAGTTTGGCTAACAATTCAGCAAAGAGAAAACTTTTCAAGTTAATTTTCTGAAAATCTTGGATCAGCCACATCTAAATTGTGAACAAATGTTTTTCTTTAGCATGTCAGGTTATATTTAGGTTAAATTAGACTACATTAGGTTAGATTTAGATACAGGAATAGCATCCTGTTCTCAAGAGACTGTCTGACAGAATGTTTGATTATTTAACAAGACAAGATTATTTTTTTCTTCTGCTGTAAAGATTTTCCTTCTTGTGGGTGATGATGATTTTTTTCAGTCACTTCCAGTCTTGTCGCTGGCTGGTAAACAATCCAGCATTCTACATCAATGATGGTGATAAACAGTTCTAAAGTGGACAAAGTGATTGGAATAGTAGTGAGAAAAATAAAGAAACTTAATATGAGCACTTGTCTTACCATCATATAGGACTTTTAATGGTCCTGGATGACTTTCTAAAAATCAAATTAGACAAATTGTCTTGCTAGCCCAAAATCCCGAGGTTAAATTTTTGGAGGTGAGTAGAAGGTGCCCCCAGGAATCTATATATGATTTTTCAAAGCAATTTTGTCACTTAGGCAGAAATTTCACACCAGACCCTAACACTTATTTTTCAACCATTGGAAAACTGAAAAATCATGCCCTCTGTTTTCTGTCCTTTTTTCTCACTTCTTCCAAAATGTTTTCTGCTGATGTATTTGCTCTTCATTGCAGTGGTATTGAACCTCTATTGAAGGATGTTGCTGAATGTGGGTAACAGAACAGTGTTCCTGCTATCTTCCTTGCTTTTCATGTGCCCATGTTTCTTTTGTGTGTTGCTTACATCTTATCTTTCACTGCTTCTATTCGTGACAACCAATTTTTGTTTGGGATTGATGATGATACTGGAAAGAAGGGCTTCGCAAATAGGTTTCAATCATCTCGCTCCAATACAGCACACTGTGTGTAGGTGAACCTCTGAAAACTTCAGGAGGGTCATACTGAAGGTCCATCCGTGGAGCCAAGAGGTAGAACTGGACGTCATGCCAAAAGAGGTGGTGTCTGACGAGATGTTTCTGACTAGAGTTTTGCCTCTGGAGATTGAGACAGTAAAGCTGTTTTATCTCAAATAATTTTAATTACAAATTCCTCTAGCAGTTGCCTACCTTGCAAGGTCAAGGATGTCAGTCTCTTAGACTAAATATTCCTGGCTTTAAGAGTTTCTTGGATCTAGCCTCTAAACTGCGCGTAGATTTGCTCATACAATTAGTAGGCAGACAGTGGAACTTGCATCTGGAACCAAGAATTCACACTCTGGTGTCATGAAGCAAGAAAGGAAGGAGAGAAGATTATGCTTTAGTTGGAGTCAGCAGTTCTTCATACAATCTATCGCTGTTTCTCAAGGTCTGCAGTTTCTTGCTTACAGAAAATGCTGCATCAATGGAGGAATGACTGACAAGCTGACTTCTGTCAATTTATTGTCAGCACTGGGTAAAGTAGTGACATTTCACAGAATCAGAGAATCCCAGAATATGCTGAGTTGGAAGGGACCCAGAAGGATCATCGAGTCCAACCCTTAGCCCTGCACAGAACCACCCCCAAGAATCACACCATGTACATGAAAAAGGAAGATAGTTTTGAAGATATTCTTCCTAGAAAGGAATGTGACCTGTTCAATCAGAGCACATGCTGGCAATACTACTGGTCTTACCTCTCCTGCAAAATTGCTTGGACAAGGTAGCACTGTGTCACGACTACTCCAGTAGGAAACTGCTGAGAAATCAGGAATAGAGAAAGTTAGATTCCTTTCCTAAAAGTCTCATCAAGTCACATTTTTTCAGTGACTTTTTCCTTTTCCTAGGCCTGTGGTTAGAGTCCTTGGGGAAGAAGCTGCAGACAGACCTTTGATTTGGCAGATGAGATTCATAAATGCTCAAGTTAAGTGGGAGGAAATACTAAGTGGAGTTCTGAAAATTTTTGTTTGCTTGCCAAGTTCCTAGAGAGAGAATCTACAAGAATGTTTACATTCTAATGAATCAGCGAACCTGTTTAAATATTTAGGGTTAAATGGTCTTAGACTGCTAATAGAACTTGGCTGTTAGAATTAGCATTTATGTTCCTTAACTCAGTCTTACATGTACTGCAGAAGCCTGTGTGATTTACCCAAAGACCTATCATGGTTGGACTGAAACGAGGGTCAGAACTTTCAGATTCCAAGACCTAAACTCAGACTGCCAGAGCATGCTGTCCAGATTCTTAATTGTTCTTGGATTCCAGATAAGAGATTTGTGAAATTTTAATATAAATATTTTTGTATCAAAATGCTGTGCACTTCCTCAAGAAATGGATGTTTACAACAATGATGTTTTCTCCTTTAGATCTGCACTTTAGAATTTTTTTGTGGGAATGCAAAATTATATAAAGTTTTAATACATGGGAAATCTTTTTTGCTTACTCTTTTACTTTCTAAAGTAAGCATTGCAATTTTTTTTAGATGTAGTGGCTAGCTATTTTAAAGTAAAGTTTTTTAGCAATCATGTGAATATTGTAAGATTTAGTAGATGAACAAACCCAATAACTTGTCTTTAATAGGTACAGATTAGATTCCATAGATATAGATTCCATACCTGATTTACTCAAATATACAGGATTTTTCTCTTCATTTTTGATGAAAATACTGTTTTTTCTGTGCTTCACTCTACATATGCAATGGTTATTTTTCTGAAGGGAAAATTCTTACAAGTAGGCAAATATGAATCATCACTAGTACTTTAAAGGTATACAGATAAGAATGATACTTAAACAGGCTTAATATTATTTATTTTGTCTGTCTTTATTTTTGAGATAATTATTTCCTTGGGCCTGAGTGTAGGCTAAGGATGGCCAAGAAGTGGGTACCATATCAGCATTGCTAGGCAATGCTGGAAATTGATACTGCGAAATATTGGATAGCCTTGATAATCAGTTTCACAGCAGGACTACTCATGTATTTTAAATGTTTCAGTTAAAACTTCAGTTCAGTGGTACAGTCCTGCTCAGGCTGTGGTCATGCGAAAGGCCTTGATTAGGTGAGTTGTTTCTGGTTTAAGTAGAGATAATGTACACAAATTCTTTTACAAGTAAGTATGTTGTAGAAAATAAGAAAATAACAAATTGCTTAACTGCAGGAGCTCAACAAGTTACCCCGTTTCGATGAAGTTGCAAAGCATGGTAAATGGCTGTCTGTGTTTATTCAGGGCTGCCTGGTGCCATTTAATTCTTAGCTGCTGTTCCAGCTTGGCACAGATACCCTATAGGTCCTGTATCATATCTGCCAGCACTGTTTGGTGTCAGGGATCCCCAAGGTTATCTCAAATGGCAGTAGGTGCTAACGTGTAGGCAGCTGCATCAGCCCTTTAGTCTTCTCCAGTTGAACGGGGACATAACTTAGCTTCAAGTTATTTCAGTTTGTTTGCGTGTTTGAGCCTTAAGCTCAAAGTCAACATGGACAAGAGAGTAGCTGGACTTTCACAAATGAGCTGAGTTTATCATTTAATGTCCAAACTAAGTGTATGAAATACACTGTGTGAATGTAGATTTGTGGGTTTTGTTAAAGAGTAAGCTTAACAGTGTGTATACTCAGTATAGCTGAGCTGCAGCAATTATTTCAGTTTTTATTAGTTTTAAGTAAATAATTTTTTTGTTTATTCAGTAAATGATATTCATTAAATCATTAGCATTTATAATACTTAAATCATATGATTTTCATGTATTTTATGCCCTTGGCTTAGGTCTTATGGCATGAAGGCTTGCATAAGAAACACATTGAGCAGTAAGTTAGGTCATTTTATGCAGCTGCATTTGATACTTCTTTTAGCATGGTATTCCTCTGAAAAGTAACTCAGTAAATTGGTAGCTGGTTTGTTGGATGTTATTTTGCCTGTAGTCAGAACTTTACTGACACATAATTTAAAATCTGTATTTTCTGGCAATATTTTCTGAGGTAGAATGAATACATTAGCAACTCTCAGTAAACCTGAAAAGACCCAAATATTTTTCTAATGTTGGTTTTCAGAATGTAACTGGAATAAAAGCATTTGAAGGTTTAGGCCAGAAATGGAATCTTCTGGCTTTTTCTTTGCAGAAAGAAATGTCTTGAAGAATTATGTCAGCGAGGTTCTCAATTTATTTTTACTGCAATAAAAAGACATTGGAGTATTATCTTCGTAAAGCATTTTTCTTTCCAATCACAGAATGATTAGTTCTACTACTTGTTTTAGAAAATCTATTTTGTCCAAGAATTGATATTTTATGTAAGAATACAGAAGTGCAGAGTCTGTCTAACTGTACAGTTGAATATAAAAGCAGAACTGAGTGAGCTTTGTATTACTTATTTTTTAACCCCACAGAATCAAATAGCTCTGGCTTGATATGAAGTGTGTATAGTTTCACAATGTAGTTTTGCAGCAATATGATATGGTGATTTTAACCATAGTTCTCTCTCTGCAGGGGGACACAAAGCACAAATCCATATGGAGGATGAACCTCCTCCTCAAGGAGTCAGTGCCAAGGTCAGAGTGTGAATTTGTGTTGAGAATTCTGTACTGCTCTGCTCAAAAGGAAGAAGCCTGGTTCCATTTAGCAGTAGCTTAGTAAATGCTAGTAGCTTTCAAGATAGACAGAAAACAAAAACTCTAGGCAAAAGAAATCTTGTTTAAGTGATCCACAAAATATTAGAAGAACAATATATTCATATGATTCAGATCTGTGTCCTAAGATTCAGATCTAACTCTGCCTTTCATGACCTTGTGCAATATAATGAGGGAACTGATCACTTATGGGATATAAATACTGGCAGACTGATAGTTCAAGCTGTTTTTCATTTTCTCAAAACAAAATATAATGGAGAAGTGTGTGAGGGGAGAAAGTATTGAAAGGTGAAAGAGTAACTCTAACTGAGTTGAATATAACTAATAATTCCCAGAGACATAATTTAGATTATGGATATTTTTTCGTCTGATAAAGTTTTTGTTATTTCTTTTGTTAAAAAAATATCAGTATTGCAAGTATGTCCTTGACTGCTTATTATAAGATTAGTCAGTGATTTTTCTTTCAGTGTATTATTTTAGTGTTAAGAAATGCTACAGTTTGGGGTTTTTTTTTAACCTACTAGTTATGAGGGTAGGACTTGAGTGCTTTCTAGAAGGAAGTTACATAAAAAAACTCTTCTATTTAAAATGAATGGGTTCTGAGCCACTGAGCATTTGGAATTTAGAGCCCACATTTATAAAGAAATCAATATATTATTCCAGTAAAGGAATCTGTACAAATGGAGGACACCCTGACTGTCCTTTTGAACCTCAGGCTTCATGAGTCTTGAGCAAAAGTGGGATGCAGTTTCAGTGATGCAATTGGAAGAGTAGTCTGTGATGCTTTCAGTATCCATTATCATATTTTAAGAGGGCTGTAGAATTAATGCTAACCTCTTGACATAAAACAAATTATTCTGCAAACAGCAGATGAATGAAGACTGATTCCATATGGATTCTGGTCCTTCGTCTCTGATAAGCCTGCTGTGTGCCATGGAGGACAGCATGTGCTAGGATGAGCTGGGACCTACTTGCTCGCTGACTTATTTCGTAACATAACGTCTGTTTGTCCAGCTGACTGCTGCCAAATGGATTGTGTCAGCAGAATCTTACTTCCCTTTCACTTGCAAATTTGGCTGAAATTGGTCGGTTATTTGCTGTGAGGAGATGGAGAAAGAACTGGTGTGATCAAAACCGCAACTTTTTTTGTTTTGTGAAGATGACCATTTCTTCTTTCCTCTTCTCAGAAGTATATAATAAAGAAATGTGTCATTAGGTGATATTTGTTTCTTTAAAATTAAAAATGACTTTTTAATTCAGGATTAATTTAGGGTTTATATTTTGAGTTTCAAATGTTATCTGTATTTCTGTGTACATTTTTTCATAGTAAATGATATCATTATGACTGGCATAATATGCTTCAGACTCCAAACTAGAATTTATTCACATCTTTGTTTCAGTCAGAGGTTGGAAAAAATATGTAGTGTAACAGACCATTTTATAAGTCTACTTGAAATAAACTTACGATGCAGTCCTCACTGTTATGTGGTGAAATACATCATACCTGTGATAGGTAAAATCTATTCTTGCTTGTCTTCTGATTTGGCAAGTAAAGTTGCTTTTCTGTCACATGGAGAGCCTGTTTCAATTTTGGTGAAGTAAATTTAATGCACACACCATGCAGAATTTGTTATTAAATTCTGATACTGCAGCATTTTTCTGCTTTATGCTATACCAAAGCAGTAGAAACGTTGCATGAGATTCAGACATTAGCTTGACTAGTTTTAATATTAGGACAGATATGTTACTCCTTTCTTTTAACTGTAGACTTATAATCTATCCTTGGATAAGCTGGAAAATGTTCAATTATCTTTTTTATTTTATTAAAAGTCTACTTACTTAAAATGTAAACATTCTTAGGAAGTTCCCAAAGACTCAATACTTGTTGAAACACAGAAGTAAATTTCAGAAGTAAAGGTGAAAACTTGAGAAACTTTTTCCTTTACCAAGTTTCCATTTTCAGTGCATGAAAACAAATGTGTAAATTTTTCAAAGACAAGTCTATTCTTGGGCAGACTCTTTTTCTGGTGTCTTCTTTTAACAATAATTTTAGCCCCTGAGGAAAATACACACATTTCAAGTTTGAATATATACTTTACAGTTTATATTAGAATCCTGTACATTGAGTTCTATAAGCTAGCAGTTACCTTGTATGAATATAATGACATTATGACCTCTCCATTTAACTTCTTATATGGTACTTTTCTCTATGAATATGGATCCCTTCTTCCTACATCATGATGTATTTTGTTTGTTTATTTTAATGTCTTCCTTTCAATTATTGTTCTAGAATTAAAATACTGATTTGTGGTTGAAAAAGGAGGTAGTGGTGTTTCTCTAATTTTTTACTGTGAAAAAACATATATTTCTCCCTGTCTAGGTATTTGATAACATTTTTCTAATACCAGGTCTTGGAGGCAACATTATTGTCAGCCCTGAAGATGCTGGATGTTGGGAAATGGCCAATTTTTTCTCTCTGTTCCCAAGAGGAGCTCAAGTTAATTCGTCAAGCCTGTGTATTTGGCAGTGCTGGTAATGAAGTGTTGTATGCAACTGAAAATGATGAGGTAATTGTCCAAGAGTGTGTATGAACATGGCATGTTTAATCACTTCTGTATCAAGTTATTCTGAAAGCCAGTGCTATGATAGTATACCTAGAGAAAGTTGCACGCAAAAACGTCTGATTATTTTGTTTGCTACTAAAACATTTTGAGTTTAAATTAATGGCTTCCTACCACAATCAGAGGACAAGGAGAAGATGGAGTCTGACATTTCTTGCAAGTGCATAGATGAGGCATAAACTGGCAGATGGGAAATTCTGATTCTGTACTAGAAAATAAAAATTACCAGAAGAGGGGTTAAATCCTGGCGGGGTTGTGGGATTTTTTTCCTTGGAGATGTTCAAGAATTGACTGGACATGGCCTTGAGTCAACTGGTTTGTTTAGATATTTGTTGAGCACAGTGGGTGGACCAAATGACCTTTGGAGGAAGCTCTATTCCAACCTAAATTATAAGTCTGTGATTCCTTTATAACAGGTTTTTGTGCTTGGCATGAACTGCAGTGGGTGTTTGGGAACGGGAGACATGCAGAGTACTATTGAACCAAAGAGGTTAGATTCCCTGTGTGGCAAAAAGATAGCCTGTCTGAGTTATGGAAGTGGCCCTCATGTTGTTCTTGCTACAGAAGGTAAAGTATGATCTGAATATTGATTTTTCTGATAGTCCACTTTAACTCATTCAGCAGGTGTGAAAGCTCTGTGCTGGTAACATAGAGAGAGAACTGCGAAAAGTATTTTGGGCTGTCAAGTCCAACGTATTTTCGTTGGTGAATATGACATGTCAGCTAGCTGTGTTCGTAGCTTGTTATTTTCAAAAGTTTTTCAAGTTCTACTTCGATCTTGTAACTACTTTAGGATGGGGGTTTTTTTCACTTTTTAGTTAAGTCTGGAACTTCTGATTGCTTTTGAAGAGCATCAGTGGCTATATTATGCCCATATGTTCTTGTGCCAACAGTGTCCTTTAGCTAAAATTCATCTTTTCTCTCCAGTACCTACTTTTGGATATGCTTTAAAGACTCATTATATTGTCTCCCAGCCTTTTGTTTCCTGCATTGACACTCTATTATCCACATCAAGGTAGTGGCCCCTCTGTTAATAATTAAGTACATTATTATCAAAGACAAATTATTAATATTGTGTCCCCAGTGAAGTTCTGTTAGAGCCTGACTGATGATATTCACATTTGTCCCATTTTGGAATGGGCTGCCCAGGGAAGTGGTGGATTCTCCGTCCCTGGAGAAGAGACTGGATGTGGCACTCAATGCCATAGTCTAGTAACTGTGGTGGTAGTGGATCAAGGGTTGGACTTGATCTCAGAGGTCCCTTCCAACCCATATGATTCTATGATTCTTTCTACATTAATGAGAGGAAATGTTTTTAAGTAGTCTAGATTAGATGACTAAAAGTAGGTGAGGGGAATGATGCTGTAAATGTATTCTTTATATTCAAATATGTTCCACCATTTTCTCTAGTCCTCATGGCAGATCATTCTGCATCCTTTTTTTATATATGTATCAGTATTATTCTGAGCTCTGTTGCTAGCAGTTCTCACTGATACACTCATACTTCTTGTCCAGATGATGAAGTATTGCAAAAGAGCAGGTTCAGAATTGATCCCTGATCATTTTTATCCATTTTAACTCCATTCACGGGAGTAACTTCCATTCAGCACAGCCTTTTTTAACCTACCTTTCAGAGAGCCATTATGTGTTTCACAATTATTGTGTTAATTATTGTCATTTCTAGTATGTTTCTGTGTGGCTGTTTCACATATTGGTCAAACAAAGAAAATGTTGTTGACTTTTGACAGGATAAAGTGATTAGATTTAACCAGTTATTACAGAGAAATACTGGTTTAGTGTAGCATATTTTGCCTTTGTAGTTCTGAGGGAACCCTTCTTAGGGATAAGGAGTTTGGTGATCTCCTCAGAAATCTGATGGAGTTGTATGTCAAACCCAGTGCTCCTGCAATAACGCCATAATTTGGGTTTCGAAAATGATGATGATAATAGACAAGATGAATGTGGGACAGCTATTCATCCAGTCCTGCACTACTGTAACTAGAGGACACTTGATTTAAAACAGAGAAAGGAAAGTGAGTATGAAAAGGTGCTAAATTCATAGATAAGAGGCTAATATATGTACATTAAAGAGAATTGGAAGAACCTTGTAATATCTGTACTCTAGTGATTATCAATGCTTAGGAACTGCAAAAAGTGACCAAGCTTGTGTTTCCCTGAAACAGGAGCTTTTTTTTTTTGCAATTGCCAGTTGTAGATGGAATTTTGCACTGGGTCAGCCATTGGTCTAACACAATCAGACATTTCTTGCAGTCTTAATTTAAGTAGAGTGTTTTTCAAAATACAAGACATGAATAGTATGTTTAAATAATAAGTAAATAATATAATTTTTATTAATAACTAGTAATTAGTTTTTCTTACAAGCATCCTCATGTATATTGTAAGCTTATTATTTGAATTTTCCAAAGTGGGAAACAGTGCCAGGGCATAAAGAAACTTAGATTGTCAGAAACAAAGAAATTGCAATTGGGACTGTCATTTCATCCTTTTCTTTTCTGTATTGCACCATCCCTTTTCTTGTAACAATGTTTTCTTTTACTATGATTATGGTTACACTATCCTTTTGGATTTGTGTTTAACACTATGTGAAGGTAGCATTGGTATGTCCACGGGCTGAAGAGCCCCAAAGGCTGTATATATATATTTATGCACTTAAATATGGGTATTGTTATGGAATTTGACCTTTCAGTTTGTAGTTTTACGTTGTGTACTTACTTGAAAAATAAAGATTTTTAAACCATCTCTTTACATTTTTATTGTAGAAGGAGAAGTGTATACGTGGGGTCACAATGCTTATAGTCAGTTGGGCAATGGTACAACAAATCACGGTTTTGTTCCATGTCAAGTCTCTACTAACTTGGTGAACAAGAAAGTTATTGAAGTTGCCTGTGGCTCTCATCATTCTATGGTGTTAACATCTGATGGAGAGGTGAGAATAGCAGGAGTAAACACCTGTTTTCTCGTAATGAAACCCACGTATGTGAGAAACAGGAAAACATTCTGCACCTAGAGCATTAGAGCTTGCTTTTTGCTGTCTTCACAGTGCTGATGCAACACAAATGTTTGAAAAAAATTGAAACCTGTTAGGTTGTAGCAGCTTTAAAGTGCGTGGGAAATATTGATTTTTGTGCCACATCTGCTTGTAATACCAAATTATGATTTTTTTGTAGAAGTAAGCCAGTTCCTTCCTATGCTGCATTCTACTGTAAATGCTTTATGGCATTAAAGCTGACTTTAATGTAAATTACATTCATGTAAGGAGTTCTACCTGCCAAAGTAAAAAGTTTCCTGTTGTTTACTTTGAGGTGCTGTTTGTGCCAGTTAGCCATTCTATTTTGGGTTCTGGAAAGCTAGAAATGGATTATTCCAGCATTAATGCAGCTGTCATGTTGCCTCTTACCTTTGAGTGGAGGAACGTAAAAGAATGGGATGTATAAATATTTAGATTGGCGTATTTTTGTTAGAAACAATTCAATTGTAAACCTATGTATCTTCCTAGTACTAGAATACATCCCCTTGAACTTAAGATACCATTTTTTATGCATATCGCTTTTTTCTCTCTTGAATATGTACTTTGAACTGTACATTATTTAGCTGTCTTTTATGACAATTCTCTTGCAACAGGTATACACATGGGGTTATAATAACTCAGGCCAGGTTGGATCTGGTTCAACTGCTAATCAGCCAATTCCTCGAAGAGTTACCAGCTGCCTACAAAATAAAATAGTAGTTAATATAGCTTGTGGACAGATGTGTTCCATGGCTGTGGTGGAAAATGGAGAGGTAAGAAGTTTGAAGTGAATTTTGGGGCTGAATTTTATTGTATGTAATAATTTGGCATGTAGATAATTTTGAACCTGGTAGTAATGAGCTACTTCTCAGAAAAGTGTACCTTTCCAGACTCCCCCAAGTCTACCTGCTTATACTGCTCCTAAAAACCTTTATCATTAATTGTCCTGCACATTCCAGCATACTGAAACACACCTTCCTATCCATGCTGGTTGTGGTTTCTTCCTTAGAGAGGAGGTAGAGTGAAACAGGTAAAATTGTTCACTAACATTTGGTTTAAGGCTTTTCAGTTTCTGTAATTTCTCATAAAATTTAGCAGCTGTTACTTTGTATCAACTATTGCAGTTGGCTTTGAGCTGTAGGAGTTAAAGTTTCAAATTTCAAGTTTAATTGAAAATGCAGTTCTAAAGTAAAAATAGCATTGTGAAGGTCAGATTTTTATACATTCTGGGATTAAATCATATTGAATATATATATATATGTATACTTAGCATTTCATGCCAGCTGCATTTTCTCATATGTAAAAGTAACTAAGTTTGTATCACTGATTTACTGATTTTTAGAGCCGATATTATGTCCTAGTAAAAATTTAAGGTGCTGATTAATATATTATTCCACTGCTGTCTTTAGCATTCGTAGACAAATTATTGTCTATACTAGAATCTTAAGTATTGAGTGTGAGAATAATCAGTGAATGGTATTTTAATTTTCAGTGCTCATATATGCACACCTTATCTCAAGAGAAAACAAAGAAAATAAAAGTATATTGCATGTATTGTTGTAGTGCAGTACCCCTTCAATCTCTCTCATACTTTTTTAAACTCCTTGCAAAGAAACAAAGAGGTTGTAGAGTTATTGTTTTTTCAGTTCATGAGAGCTCAAGATTTTGGACAGTGTAAATCCTCTCTAGTTCCATTGCTTCAAGCATTTCAGTTTAAAACTAGGTAGCTATTGACTGTTTGCAATAGAACATGTGTCACTGAAATTATCAGAGCTCAGTATTTTCCCTTTTTTTTATGTTCGGCGTAAAGCTGCCTACTCAAACTGTTGTGCACAGCTTCCAGTTTATACTTGTTTTAGTGTGTTTTCTTTTCTGTTAGAGGATTTTGGAATGAGAAATTAGCTCTGTGAAAAAGGGAAGTATTATGCTGAATTTGCTCTGTGCTGGCAGGCAGGCATATGAATCACTTATTTTCTGTTCTTCTTATTAAAATATTGTAGTCTTACATAATCTAACTCTTAAAGAACAACATGAATGTGGAAGTTTAGAATTCTGGATGAGTTGGTATTTTAAAGAGAAATGGCATCCAAAATTTGCAGTGCAGAAAAACATGTATGTGTGTATATATGTATGCTTATATAGGTATGTGTCTGTGTCTGTGTATCTACATGTAAAGTACAGATCCTGAAATGTGGGGAAGAAAATCATTATTATTCAGACTCTGAAGTAGTTACATTATTGCTTTCAGAAGAAGGAGATAGTAGCAAACAGTTAAAAATCCCTGTCTCTGTTCTAAGGTCTATGTCTGGGGTTACAATGGGAATGGCCAGCTTGGACTGGGCAGCAGTGGCAACCAGCCAACGCCGTGCCGAATCGCAGCTTTGCAAGGCATTCGTGTGCAGAGGGTATGTGTGTGATGCTCCGTGGCAAACCCTTTATGAACCACTGAAAGTATCCTGAGGCATATGCTACATTTAAAGTAGATAGTCCTTTCTCTTGCTGTTTGAAGTGCCATTTATCAGAATAAAAAAAAATTGTATCCTAAGAGTCTTTCTAGGATATCCCATTCTTCGTTAAATCCTGCCTTCTTTTCTGAAGAAATGCTGCAGTTTAGCATTTTGTTTGCCTTGCAGACTGAATTTCAGTTTTAGAAGTGCAGTCCAGCCACAGGGACTAACTGGTGTCTGGAGTGAACAAATTGTCTCCAACTGCTTTTGGTCAACAGTTGGTATGATTTCATGGTCAGTCTTGGTCTTTGGAGGTTATTACACTTTACCAAATACCTGGGCTGCCATCAGTATAACTAGCAAACTGATAACTTCTTTTGACTGATAAGAAGTATTTGAAGTAACTATAGAATTGGTACTGAGAGTTTTTAATTGATTTAAGTAAAATACAGGGTGCTGTTTGTCAGAAAACAGTGTTTTTTTTAAGCTAGTAAAAATTTATGAGAGTGTTTTGGATCATATTTATTGCATTTGCTCAGGGAAGTTAGGGATTTTTTTAGATCTTTTAAAGGAAACTAATTTAATTACATGGTTTTACGTTCAGTGCCTAGGGTGTAGACAGTAGCTTTTCTGGTAACAATTGCTGATAGAGAGTAACATAATAAAATGAGTATTACGTTCCCCTTATTTATTCTCCTATTTAGAGAGTGAGCGCTCCAATAAGTTTGGCTTAGATCTTATTTCCATCCACTTCGTTTGCTCGATATTGATTTAGTACCATGTTGAAGACCTCCAATCAGTAAATAAATCAAGGATTTAATTCATTTAAAGCACATCACATGCTTCATGTATGTCAGTGGACTAAATGTGCTTGTGTTATATATGCTTTGCAGATTATATAAAGATACGTGAGCTACTTTTGAACAATGTAAATTGTTTCTTGATAGCCATCTGGCTATCGAGTTACATTAACTCAATCAGAGCAAGACTGTTGCCGCTAATGTTGCCGCTGTGTATCTGTCTGTATGTGGGACTTGTGCTGCATATGTAGATTGTTAAGTGGATTTTTGAGCAACTTTATGTGAGGTACCTGAGAGGACAGCTCAGCAGGACGGCATGGGTTTCTAAAAGAGATTATGAGCTCCCACAGTTGTGTGCTGCCATGAAGATGGAGAGTTTTGTCTCATCCCTCTCTTTCCTGGCTGATTGCTCTGGTTGTTTACCTTGTGTGGGCACCAGTGGTCCTCAGACCCTACTGTGAGAGTTTTTTTCCAGTAATGTAAGTTCATAGGATCACAGAATGGTTTGGGTCATAAGGGACCTTTACAGTCATCTAGTTCCAACCCCTCTGCTGTGGACAGGTTCCACCTTCCGCTAGACAGGTTGCTCAGGGCCCCATCCAACCTGGCCTTGAGAGCAGGCACAGGGAAGGGGTAGTTTTGTGTGGCTGGAAGTCAGGGACAAGAGGATCAGATAGAGAGATCTTGTCTGTTTTTACAGAGGTAAGCTATTCACATTGGAGCAGTTACCCATAAAGCAAGGTCAGTGCAAGACAGACAATCTTTATTTTTCTGCATATTTTTTGTATTTGTCATATAGCTTGCTTTCTTTCTCAATTTCCAGCTTTTTTTTTGTTTTTGCTCTGCTCTTGAGATTATCAGTCAGGGTGTCTCATAGGTGTATTTTTTCCTCAAAATTACCTCATCTACTTTCCTATGCTTTTAAATAAACTTATCTATATGTGCAATTTTTACACTGGTATAGTATCAATAACATTAACCTATAGCATAGCATGTATCTACTTGTATTAACTTGCTGTTACATAAAAATGAGATTTTTTTTTTTTTCTCTTTATTATTCCTTGTAGGTTGCCTGTGGCCATGCACATACGTTAGTGCTAACAGATGAAGGTCAGATATATGCCTGGGGATCCAATTCATATGGCCAGTTAGGTACTGGGAATAAAAGTAACCAGTCTTACCCTACAACAGTTGTTGTGGATAAGGACAGGTAATACTTATAGCCCTGCAGTCAGACATTAGTTGACATACTCTCAGAAGAGCTACAGAAAATTATGGTATTTTTAATCTGTTTTTTGAAGAAGTAGTCTTTAATTTTTTGCAATGGTTCATCTGCTCAATGTGAAAAGAATTTCCACTGAAAGTTCTTGAATCTGCCCCATAACCATCCTTGTGAAAGAGAAGCTGGATATTCTGAGTCTGAATGTGCCATTTTCTGCTTTGGCTCACACTGTACTTTATAGGCCCTAATTGCAGTTTCCCTTCAGTGGTGTAGTTTCATGGTTTGAAGTCAATAATGAAAGTTTTAATGTCTCTGAATGTAAATTGTGTTTTAATATGCTACTTTTGACAAGCACACAGGAAAAATGAAGAGTGGACATCTGCAATTTTTATGTGTTGTTACTGCTATTAAATCTGGCTCATAACACAGGAGAGATATAAAGGGAGTTCTTTCTTTGTATTGTTGTCTAAAAATTAAGCTTAGATTTTTGCAAGCTGAGTGTTTTCCTTTAAGTCCTTGACAGGTAGCAGCGCAGTGATTTCTATTGCTGTTATAGAGCCATGTATGTATATGGCCAGAAATCTTAGTCTGTTCTAGACTGAGGTCTTGATTTTGGCCTCCTGTTGTGAATAACAAGACAAGTGAAAGATGTCCCTCCTAATCTTGTGTCTGTGTACATTATTGTAAGGAAGTGACATCTCCACTCTGGTGATGAGACATGGCCTGGTCTTGAACATTGCTGGTTTTTTGTGTGTGTTTGTACTTTTGCTTAAAATGTAACTGATTTTTTTTCCCCCGACACTCGGACAGCAATTAAAATGTTACAATAATTTAGTACAAGTTTTAGTGCTGTATGCTGCCTTTCCCTATTGTTGGCCAGAATATGCATTCTTAGTGTCAGTGAGAATATTGCCTCACTCAAGCCTGCAAGCTTTGTGCATGCAGCTTTAAACAAGTTGTTTCCCAGCCATTTTCCCCAGGCAGCTGGGAAAACAAGTAAACAAGCAATAGTTTAGACTGCAGAACAGTGGATTGTGTAATGTGGTACACAGTGGGAGTTTTGAAGTCCTAAATCAGCCCTAGGATTAGAGAGGTAGCCTATCTAAAAGACACTTAGAAACAGCTGGAAGTGCTGTTTGGTTCTAATTTTTAATTTTCAAAATGAATATCTGTTAAACATAAGTAATAATAATTATATGAGTAACAACAGTTCAGTATTAAAAATTAAAAGAAATATATTTAAATTGTTAGTTTATAACTGTTACCAATAAGCAAGCAGAAAAAAAGGTTTTCATTAACTTTCAATTATAAGCCAAAATGCAAATTATTTTAGGTTTTGTTTGGTTTTTTTGTTTTGTTTTTGTTTGTTTGGGGTTTTTTTAAATGCCTCCTCATTTCCTTCTTAATCTTCTCCAAGTATTTGTTCTCTATAGCTTAATGCAGCCACTCACCTCACTGCCCAGCAGCACTGAGGACTGAAACTCATCACTGAGGGAGCCAAGGGGGTCAGGAGGGCGTGTGCTGCAGCAGATACACAGCTCTGCCGCAACAGTGTCTGCTTGCTCCCAAGTTGCTTTTCCACAGAGACACTTTCTGAGTGCACGCTCTTTGAAGAAACATTGATATCCCTTTTAATTTTGCTGTGTCTGATCAGAAAATGTTCTTTCTTACATGCATGCTTAAAAATACGTTTTGCACCAGAGAAGGACAGGAGGCAGTCGTGTATTTACTGCATTTTGTTCTTATGAGAGTGACTTGCTCTAATTTCTTTCTTTGCTTGTGAATTCAGAGTTATAGAGATTGCAGCCTGCCACTCTGCTAACACGTCAGCTGCCAAGACCCAGAGTGGCCAGGTGTACATGTGGGGCCAGTGCCGAGGGCAGTCCGTGACCTTCCCCCACCTGACTCACTTTGCCTGCACTGACGATGTGTTTGCTTGCTTTGCTACACCTGCCGTCATGTGGCGTCTGCTCTCAGTAGGTGAGCCTAAATATTTTTTTGTTCTGACATCTTCCAAATAGAATCATTAGTTCATAAAACTAAAACAAAAAGCATGTAATTGAAGCCTAAACTTAGTTTCTTGCAAAAATTTGTACTGGGAAGCATAATCATAATCACATATTACATATGTGTAAATGGTAGTATGGAACTGTAAAAAATTGCTTAAGCCTGATGGCAGTGCTAAATAATTGTCTGTTTTATTGATGTGGTTAATTTCTATGGGGAAGTGTCTTAGGTTTGGGGTGGGGGTATATGACCTCTGTGTGTTATTGTCCAATGGTGTGGGTGGAGAAGCCGAGTTTGAATTTGGAGGCTTTGAGGAAACCATGCAGAACTTTGAGGAACGCTGAAGCTTTCTTTGATGCCCTTAAGTAGACGACGAAGAACTGAGGGACCCAAATTCCCATTTTCAGAATTGGCCACAGGCACTTAGAGTCTCATCACAAGTAATCATGACCTGGACTTCTAAATAGACCAGTTGCTGGACCTCAGATATTTGATTAACATTAAAGTCTGTCTTGCTGGCCTTGACTAGAAAGAGTTAAGTATATAGCACTGTCTAACAGAGAGCCCATTCTTCAGCTACAGTTCAATCCTGTAATGGTTGCTAATAAAGTTACTGGTTTTGCTGACCTAATCACAGATTAGGTTGTCTGTGGGTGTCATCTGGGAGCTTAAGCTAAAAGCTAGAATGCAGCAATTTGTTAATTTCTAATTTGAACTGTACTGAGTCCATCATGCTTCATCCCACTTCTGTACTGCCTTCATAATTGGTCTTGTGTTGCTGTATGGCGCCTTGGGAGTAATTTTTTACTGTAGCAGCTCCCCGTTTTTTGGGTGGGTTTTTTTGACCTTGACGTCTTGGTCACTTTGGAAATAACAGTACAACACTGTAGCAACATTGTGCAAAAGCATAAGGTAGAACCTTACAGGAGGAAAAGGTTATTTTACTTTTAAACAAAACTAGTTTCAGGTGCACTTTCAAATTTGTGGCACACATTCTCATATGTGCCAAAGGGTCTATCCAGCATCCTTGCACTAAAATGTGTATTCAGGTGGTCTGAGGGTTCCTTGTGATGACACAGGATCAAGGTTGCTGGCTATCAGGCCCTTATCATGTCTCCTGGATTCCTTTTAGTTAGGTGACTCTTTGCTGGTTTTACATGTGCCTTTTCGTGTGCTCTGGGAGCTGAGTGACTAACCTCTTCATCTGGTCCCCCCTTGGCAAGTTGCTAGGACTGACTCACTGTTGTTTGTCATCTGATCTATGGATGGTGAGAATCCTCAGGCAGCTGCATCCTAGGATCTTAAATCTGATGAACTAGGTGCCATGGACATCTGCCATGCTTACAGCCCTTCTCTGTTTTATTCTGGTGCTTCCACACCCAGGCATTCCTATCCACTCCCTGTTTGTGGCAGTTTTAACATTTCTAATGCAGTTCTTAGCACTGACTGTTAAGGAGTTTTCTTGGCTTTGTGCCTTGTCAGTGCAAACTGCCTCTTTGTTTCCTTCCTCTGGCTCCCCCTTAGCTGCTGTAACAAATAAAAGCATCTATTTTCCCTCTAAGAATTTCAAAGCTGAAAATCTTACTCATTTTTCTTCTGCTGCCTGTAGAAGTCATCTGGAGATTTGTGTGTTGGTGAACATCGGATTGCCACTTACCTTTGAAGAAGAGCTTTGCATTAGTGCTTAAAATGATTACTTGCTTGAATAGCAGAGGTCTGAATAAGTAAACTACAAATAAGAACTAACAAAGTATTTTACAGTAATCATTGTTTCAGAAGGACTTTTTATTTTATCACTACATGGGATTTCTCTCCCCTACCTGCTCCAATCATTTTACCTGTAATCCACCACATTTTGATAATATTGTCCTAATTGGGTATAGCTGAACATACGTGACATCCTCTAAATGAAATGAAAAATTATTGTACTAAACAAAGTGTAGCAGTATCAAAGTGTGTGTGTATGTGAGAAGTTTTTTCTAGAGCTCGTGGAGGTCTTTCCATTTCCAGCAGAATACTATTTTGATTTCTAGTTTGGTAGGTTAGAGGACCTACCATTTATGTAATTTTCTGTAGAGAACAGCTAATTACTGACTCAAGATCTGTATAAACCCATAATATGTATTTATATGGTAAGAAGACAAAATATTTTCAGGATTAAGAATGAGGTTTGGGGGGGTGGATTTTTGTGTTGTTTTTTTTTTTTAGTAGTATTAAAGATGATAGTTCTCTGGTACTGCCAAATATGATGGAGATTTGGATCAGTTCAGGAGGTAAAAATTTGTATGCAGACAGTGGATGACTTTTCAAAGCTGTCACATGCTGAGTGGGATATACATAAGACACACAGGAATATGCAGACATTCACAAAGAGTGCTTCTAACACCATTAAATCTAGGGAAAACTACTCTTTTTGAATAGACTTGTAAACGTTGGTATTTACTTTTAGGAATACTGTTTAGGAATATCGTACTGGGCAGTTGCACTGCAACCCTGATGTTGTTTATGCAATGGATTTATTTTTGCTGTAAGATAATATTTCCTTGTGGGAGCATTTTAGAAAATTTTATTGTGATTATTTTATTGACCTTTTGGGTATCTTATAATAAGTAACACTTTTTCTATCAAATTCAAAATATTCTATCAAATATTTTTCTATCAAATGCAGTAGTAAACTCCTGGGACTGTTAACTTTTTTTTCTAGCATTATATGGATGAGTTAGAGGAATGGAACTTACAGGTCTTTTAATAGAGATGTTTACTTGGAGTAGGAAACTAGTAAGGACTGAAGAAAGCTGCCCTTTCTTTGCTTTTCTGGGACTCACAGAGAACACGTTATCTGCTGGGGTTTTTTACTAGCCTTAAGGAGATGTCATATTTATTAAAAGTGTTAATTGCTGACAGATACCCATGATGTTGTAATGGGAGATACTTGTATTGCTTACTACTTACTATCAAGTCCCCTTTTTATTCTAGAGCCTGATGACCACCTAACAGTAGCCCAGTCACTAAAAAAGGAATTTGACAACCCGGAAACTGCAGACCTGAAGTTTCTAGTGGATGGAAAATACATTCATGTTCATAAAGTTCTTCTCAAAATTAGGTAAGGCACAAATTGTATAAGCTATATAAACTAAACTAAGTAGCATAGTCCACTGTGCTGAGTAATTACTGCAAAAAATTCTCGACCTTTTTTTACGAACTCCCTTTTCTCTGAGCCATGGGATTCACCTGCTATCCTTCACTATTAGTCTTTTTTTCCTCATTTCGTTGCTCCTTGTGATTATCAAACGTGCTGCTTCACTACCAGCCTTTTCATCAATTCCCTCCATCTATTTTCCCTCCACTTATCCTCTGTGCTACCTAAATGGCCTTGACCTTGATTTCCAATAACCTTTTTTCACTGAGGAAAAGGCTCACTTCCTTCTGCTGTCTTCTCAGGAGTTTGAATTAGTTTTTCCTCTTTTATATGCTTGGCTTCCTCCTCTGAAATGATTTGAGGGTTTTGTGTTTATTCTTGCCTTTCTTTCCTTCCACAGGACTCTTCAGTTGTTTCAACCATTTCTGTAGGTGCTATTCAGATTATCTTTTTTCCCCTCTTTTTTATCAAATTTCTTATCCTACTTGTTTCAAACAGTCTGACTTTTAAAATGGCTCTCTTTTGGTTTTACAGCTTTACAGTGATACTTGACATACACAGATCTACAGAATAATCACGTTGTTATAAACATGCAGAAATTAGTTTGCTACTGCTGAAACAGTTTATGCTGGGATATTCTGGAGACACTGCTTTAGCTCTCTTCTGCCTTGCTAATTGCTTCTGCTTCATCCTCCTCATTGTTACAATATTTTTTTCCCTTTGCTATCTTCTTTCTCAGAATGCTTGTCTATCTCATCCTGCTTATTACCACTTTTATCTTCCTACTTTTGCTCCTGAGTCCTGGTAGTGATTTCTTGTATATTACTGCATAAAATTGGAATTCCCTGTCAATTCTTGCCTGTCCTTTTTCTGGTCTTTTCTGCTCTCCTCTTACTACTCAATTACCTGTATTACTGTTTTCTTCCCTTTACTGTCTATTCATTGCTTGTACATTACACTCATGCCTGTAGTCCACCCTCTTTGTTTGGAATGCCATGTGTTCTCCGTCAGATACCTCAGCAAATCTCATATATCCCCAAAATGTTCCTGAGGTTCTTTCTCATGATAATCTGACTATATGTAACTTTTCCTTATTTCCTTTTTCTTGCTCTACTTTTCTCAGACTATATGGCATTCTGTGAAGGAAATGTGTCTAATTCTAAAATGAATTTAAATATATGGCATTATCAAAATAATATGGAGGAATAATAAAGGATCAGGCACAGTCTGTAAAATTAATATTTTCTTTAAGTCTCACATGCAACTGGATCAGAAGATAATGTATTTAAAATGGTGTTTTGCAACATTTGGCCTGTTCAGAGCATTGTCATGAATGCAGTGCTGGTGAAGTTCCTCTTCATTATCCAGTCATTTCTTTACTGCTTAAGAGGAATTTTTTCCATCTTGTTGTATTCCTGTTCTTGAACTAGATCTGACTGTTGGTGGTTATTGGCTTGCGATGGAGGCGAAATGTCAGGGAATGCCCCACTCCGTGAGAGGCAGCCCAAGCCACAGAAATAGATAGATGTGAGCGTGTGGGCGGCATTCAGCAGCTCTGCATTAAGCCAGCCAAAACTAGGTGTCTGCTCTGTCTCCACTGAGAGATAGCGAGAGGGAGACAGACACTCCAAAGGATGAGTCGCTCCAAGATACTTTGCAGACCAGAGGATGTGTACTAACCAATTTTTATTTATTTACTTATTAATCTTTAAGGGAGCAATGTGCACCACCGTCTCTCTGAATTCCGTGTGGTGCCATTGGAGCAACAGACTATTCCCAAGGCCTGTTCCACGCTGGATGGATAGCATGGTCACCACTACTTAACATGAGGCCCTGGGAAGCAAAACAGTGGGGTTTGGTCTACCTCTCCCAATGCCAGAATGTGGTAAAAGACATGCCAGAAGCTAGATAATGACTTCTTATTTCTTTATGATTTTGACTTAAAAGTTCCTTTTATTTTATTAGAGGTCCCATAATACTAAGGAAATAATTTCTTTCAGTAACCGGTGAAATCAAATGTGAAGAAGTTAAGTCAGAAGTTAAATAATTATTTTTCATTTGTATTTAAGTGATATTGTCTTTGTTGTGGTTTTGTCCCAGGGACACTAAAAGAAAACCATCCTACTTTTTATAGAAAAGTTTTAGTAAAAGAAGAGAAAATTCAGATGTGGGAGAGTTATAAATTAGTGTAGTATAAAAAAGTCCGATTAAATTGTGGTTGTTACAGGAAAGGTTATCAGAGGTGGTGATGTTCATTTACCTCAACAAAAAATTTTGAAAACAATGCACATATTAGGATGTTTTTTAAGGAATAGTAAGTTACAGTGCTTTGGAAATTACTGTGAACTGTAAGTTGCAGATTACAGCTGTCAGAGGCAGTGCTTTGTCCTTGTTTGTATCTGTCACAAAGTATTCAGACTTAGAAGAAAAAGGTGGTGAAAGATCTGAGTGTCTTCAAATAATTTAATCCTTGAATATAATGTTTAGTGCTAAATTGTGGAATAAACGATACCTAAAATTGTTAATAATTTCCCTCTTCATTAACTCATGTTGGAGAAATCAGGGTCAAACCTCAGAATTGTCTGAATTAATCTGTTATCTGTTACGAGCCAAGTAATAAAATTCATAGTTAGTGTATATTCTATTAAAGAAAATGGCATAAAAAAACACATGGGTCATGCTTGTAGATATTATAAGTAGATATGGAGCCTACCATGAAATATTAGTAACAGAATTAAAAATCTGAGTTATATATATCAAATTTATAAGCCTTATAAGGCTTAAAGAAATTACCATGTTCAAACCAAGAAATCATGTAGCTAGTTTATGATTGTGTATTTCGTCTGTTATGACTGATTTATTTTTTTACCAACTTCTTGCCTTTTTTTGCCAACTTCTTTACCGACTTCTTTACCAACATCTTTCAAGCTTAACTCTTTACAGTATGAAATCTCTGTTTGTGTTTTATAGGTGTGAACATTTTCGCTCCACACTGAATAGTGATGATGAAATTATAGAAATGAGTGAATTTTCTTATCCTGTTTACCGAGCCTTCCTGGAATACCTGTATACAGACAACATTAGGCTCCCTCCCGAAGATGCAATAGGTATTTGCCATAAATGGAAATAACTCCAGGTTACTGTTTCTGAAAAGTTCAAGCTCTGTGTTGTAATAGGGTGAGGAAAGCAAGGCTTGTTAATTTTAGTTTTGTTAGCACTTTTATCTTGACTTTGGCATGTGTCAGGAAGAAGGGATGCAATAGCAGAAAACTTGCCCAAGGAGAATGAGTAGTGGGGATGCAGTGAGATCAAAGATGCAGAATGTTCAATAAGGACTCATTGTTTCTCTTATTAAGAACTGTTTTTTTCCTTTAAAAAGGCACTAATTCCATCCTAAAACTCTTATGTTTGAGTATCTGTGGTGATTTAATCATGAATGAAAAGGGAGCTGTTCCCCAGATGAATTTAAGAGGATGTAGGTCAGTAATTGATGCCTAGAATGAAATGCAATACCAGTGAACAAGAAAACAGAACACTTGCATAGTCATAAAATGGTTCCTTTTTTGATATGTCTGTAGAGCACCTTAAACAATGCACACATCATCTAGGGGAAAAAATGTAACAAGTCTTTGATTATTTCAACCTAAAATAATATGGTAATTGATTAACTTGAAAAGAAATTAGTACGTTTTGCACCAGGACAGTTAAAGCTGTATGAATTTTCACAGGGCTGCTAGATTTGGCAACACTGTATAGAGAAAACAGATTGAAAAAGCTTTGCCAGCAAACGATCAAACAAGGCATTTGTGAAGAGAATGCCATTGCTCTTCTTTCTGCTGCTGTCAAATATGAAGCTCAGGTAAGAATTTCTCTTCAGGCAAGCAGTTGTTTTCTGAGAAATGAAGCTGCTTAATATAAACATAGCTGCATTTAATTGATGAGTCATGATTACTGTAATTTCCCTTTCTGGCTTCCCAGATGGTTGTTTTCTCCTTTTTAAACTATGAAAAAAAAAAACCCCAAACAAACAAAACAGAACAAAAAAACAACCTAACAAAAACCCCCAAAACCCACAACAAAACAAAACCCCAACAACAACAACAACAAAACAACAAAAAACCCCCAAACAACAGCAACGAAAAACCCCAATCAACCGACCAGGTACTAGTGTTTTCTTCCCGGCCTTTTGGCCTGCACCTATGAGTCAGGGTTCTTCTTAATCTGCTTCCTGGCATGTCAGGGCATGGCATGCAAATTTCTCACTGCCTTTGGATTTTGCACTGCCTTTCACTCCTCAAGTTCTACACCTGATCATTTTGTCTGCCACTGTCTGGTGCAGTCATCCTGGTACTGCCTTTTACAGGCAGTGGTAGAATTTACCTGTGAAGTCCCTCCTTATCTACACTTGTGCTTAAATAAAGTGCTTTTGCAGTTCTGTTTACAGTGAATTGTGCTGACATACAACAAATTACCTATTGTTATTACTCTCCCCATATCCTGTCATCTGGTCTGCCCTTGGCTCTGGAATGTCTCACTAGCATTCAGCCTGTTATCAGTGCACTGCAAGCACTTTCTGTTGTAAACAAAAGTTTTCAAAGATGTATTCCTTTTCTCAACTTTTTAGTGCTATGCTGATTGTAGAAATAATGATGTGGTGGGTTTTATTACTCAAAAAGTTTGCTTATGTATTTTAGACTTAGGAGATGAGGATGTCATGAATGAACATGTTGTTTGAGAAGTCCTCATCTTTCTTTTAAGTGCCCCTTCTACTTTACAAGAATAAAATTGATATAGCCAAACAGAAGATTACCTATTAGAAGAGTCAGAATATGTAGCTGGTTACAACATTTTTATTTTTAAAAATACTTGGGTTTTTGTCTTTGCCTGCCTGTGAAATGTAGGATGAAGTTTTAAAGGAGGAGAGGCTAGAAGCATAACGTGGTGGATCAATGTACCTATACCTTCCAGATACAGGAAGCAAACAGAAAGAAGAAACTGAAACAAAAACTGAGTTAAAAATGTTCCAGTAGTCAGTGCTGTGTGGTGACAAAGAGGAGGCCGGAAGTCAGTGAGTTCTGTAAATTGAAAGAGGGGTTAACAACAGATTAGTAGATAATAAGATTGACGGCTGCACTTGTAACCGAGGTATCAGTAAGAGAGGGCATGAACAACTGAGGCAAAGAGGAGTTGCACTTTCAGTGTGCTGTGCTGGTACAAGCCCAGCATAATCAGGGAAGACTGTACAGGAAGGCATGACCCAATGATGTGGTTCTCTTAACAGCAGACTTGTCATTAAAACTTTTCTCTGGAGTTTCTCTTCTTATAAGCTTTTCAACAGTTTTGAATGTCTTTGAAGCAGAAAAATTTTCAGTTGCCCTGTATCAGGTGAAGTAGTTAAAGGGTAGTTAAAGACATATTTAGATGTATTTGGAAGTAGTAAAACTAACCTGGACAGAGTTCTAGAGTTTATAACAGCAGAAAGACAATAAAAGGGGTTGGCTAGATGACTAAATATATGTTATCCTCCTCTTCCTTCTATGATTCAGTGTTTTACTCTTTCAAAACATGTAATATTTTACACGATCAGTGGTTCCCCTGCTCCGGCTGCAGCATGTGCCAAACTCAGGAGTGCACTGTTGCCCTCCTCCCTACACCCACAGCTCAGAAAGGGCTGTGGTAGAACCACTTTGGGGAAGTGCAGCAAAGATTCCCTTGTCAAAGACGTGAGATAGCGTCTGCCTAAGGAATCATGGACAAAGCCAGGATTTTTTACTGTACTACATTAATAATAGTAACTCCTGGTTTGAGAACCATGTGCTGTGTATCAGGAGTTCAGTAGAAAACTGTCAAAAGAAGAATTGTGAAAGAGGCCTAATATTTTGGAGGTTTGAAAATACACAATTCAATTTTTTGTCATTAAATGTGAACACTGCAAGTGAAAGATTATAGTGCTGTGTCACATGCCTTTAACACAGCAAATTAAATGAAGACTGACTTTACTACTGTATGCATCTGTTAAAATGAATGAAAATACTTTGTTCTATTCTCAGGAAATACAAAGAGTTGCTGCTACAAGTTATTTTAAAGCATATTTCTAATATACACTCCAGCAAATTTTAGATTATTCATTTTCTATACAACAGAATAAAGATACAGTATTTCTTGAAACTGCAAAATTAGTGACCAGGATTTTTTATCATCTATGTTCCTCTTCATAAAAGAAGAGGAAAGAAAAGGCAGCTGCTGTTCATTTCAGTTAGCATAAAAGTTCACACGCTGACTGTAAAGCAACTGAGGTTCTGGCAGTACCATTTCAGGTCTGATGGAACTTAAGCTGTCATTGTCTTTGATCTTCTATATTTTTTATTTCCTCTGTGGTTTTTTGCCACTTCTTCTGTTCTCATTCCTTTTCTTACGTTTTCAGTACTTGATGAGAGATACAATTTACTTCCTGTGCATACTTGTTATACCTTGAAGTGTACCATACTTGTTATTTCTTGAAGGATATTTTGTGCTTCTGGTAAAGCTGTAGTTACATCTTGACAGGGGAAACACGCTTGAAACATGAAATCTAAGAAAAAGGTTTCAAAGGGAAAATGCACAGGTATTCTGCTGAGTATCTTTGTACTATTAATCTCCAGGCTGCAATGTTAGTGTAGTTAACATAGAATCAAATTGGTATGGATTAAGAGACCTCATTTTGCTGTAAGTCTTGAGGAGTTCATAGCTCATGGATCATACTGACAGCTTAGACTTGCCTTGCTGCTGGCTCCAGCTCTGTTTCCTGCAGAAGGTAATTCATTTCGCTTCACAGCAAGTTGTTGCATAGGAACCAACTAAAGGAGTCTCACCCAGTGCAGGGAGAGGAGGATTGCCACTGTTGTGAGGAGTTTGAGTGGGCGAAATTTGCTGCATGAAATCATGGTTGTATGGCTCAATGGTTTGTACTTAACCTGTGCTGAATATCTGAGCATCCTGTTTCAGACCGACCAGGACAAGCCAGAACCTTTTTTTGCTCTCTAGAAATCCCAGTGGATGGGGGATACAATTCCTAGGTTTGCCACAAAAGACACATGTATCCTAACATGTTTGTGTTCAGTGAGCATCATCAAATATTGCATTATATTTTGCTTTTATTTTCAGCAAGACTAGAATATTTTTTTAAAGGATCACTACTGAATTTGGGGCAGGAAGGAAAAGAAAGGAGTTATTGAAGCTCTAGTAGTTCTATGTGGGGAAAATTGATGGTTTCACTTACTGGTAACTTTTCTAATGACCTCAGTAAATGTAATGGAGTTCTTGATTTTAGTTAGGTGGCTATTCTTGTTTTCTCGAAGGAGGTTTATTGAATAATTTCTATGAAGAAATTTCATCCTATCATTTGTGATCTCATCAAACAGATCAGAAAAGGGCTTGGTAATATGAACAGTCTTGTATGTTCTCTGCTAATTAAATGACACTTTTGAAACAAATAATAATTATAATAATTTTTTATCAGTCATTCATATTACAAACTATCTCAATTTGTTCCTAGGACTTGGAAGAATTTTGCTTCAGATTTTGCATAAATCATTTAACTGTTGTTACACAAACGCAAGGCTTTGCAGAAATGGACCATGACCTCCTGAAAAACTTCATTAGCAAAGCAAGCAGAGTGGGAGCATTCCGAAACTGAGGTCTGACTACCACCAGGCTGAAGAGTGTGTTCTTTTCCCTCCTGGAAACACTTCTTTGGAGAACTTCTCCGTGGTCAGAATGTGCAGTGGTTTGGAAAGAAAGTCACAGTGTCCATCAGCTTAAAAAATGTGTAAAAGTCCACTAACATGCAGGTTTTGTAAAGATGGCTACAGCACTGATGTGTGGTAACTGTTCATTGCCAACAGCCAGAATTTAACACAAAAATCTAATGCAGTAACTATTCTTTCCCACTCAAAGTCAAGCAAACTAAGCTGTCATTATCTGCTCTGTCTGGTTTGATTTTTTAAATTTTTTTTTAAACAACGTGCATTTGGATTTTATGGGACAGTAACCTGTTTGCTGCTAAAACTTTCATAGTGTACTTATATCTCCAAAGTAAGTTAATATGCCATAGTGGGCTTCTTTTTGTCTAGTTTATCATCCAGTGAAGATCCAAACTTGTTTTTCTGAATATATGATAAAGTAATATAAATTCTTTAGCATGAGAGGCTTTCTGACTGGCAGGAGGATAAATCTCACTTGCTGTTTATTTGGAGTTTTTTATGAGGAGCCTCAGCAGGATATTACAGCTTTGAGTTTCCAGCACTTATGTCCACTGTTTAGGTAGAATGAATAGACTCTCCCTTTCCATTACACCGAACACAGTTCTTGGCACCCTAGTGGGCCAGGAAGCATTCACCATATTTGTCTGGATGTGAATTCTCATGCCATGAGTTTTACTACCAAGAAACTAATTTAGTTGCAAACCCAAACAAAATTTCAAGAAAAGGAAGTTCTGCTTGAGGTTTATTTATTCCTATCTTGCTATCTGTCCCGAGATAGACCTTCTTCAGAAAAACTGAGGAAAAGGTGGTTTTGAAGTGATAACATGGGCCTTACAATCAATGGCCTAAGAGTGAAACTCACAGCAGTTTTCACGTGGCAATAAAGACACCTTGTCTAAATACATTGTTTCAGATTCTCCTTTGGTCAGTGCTGTGAGGTGACCACACCACTTAGCTAACAGGCCTGTTTAGGAGAGGAGTTGCCCTCTGGACATGCCTCTCTCCCATCACCGCTCAGTGATGGCTAAGGTAGAGTAGTTGCTTAATTTCTGATTGCAGTGAGTTAAGATGAAAACCCCACCCAGTGCTGCACAGAGGAAGGTTTGCCCCATTACAGAAGAGGTGAAGGTTATGGAGCATTTACTTGAATTTTCCAAGAGGTAACTGTGAATTAACCCTGAGCATTTATTTCTCTTAAAATTTTGACCGAGTGAAGTGACTTCAAGTGCCTTTTGCGGTATTTTACAAGAGGCTGGATGACTAGGCTCAGTACATTAATACAGTCATGTGACCTTCCTGCAGATCATTGCTGTTCCACTGAATCCTTCAATCTCTTTTTCTAATCCTCGGATGTGGTTTCTAAGAAACTAATTCCCTTAAATGATCACATCCTCATTTCTAAAGTAGAAATAACTGTTCTTTACTGTACTGGAGGCTCATTTCTCAAACTGTCCTGTTCCTTGAGGAGGAGTAAGAAAAGGAGCAGCACATACTCAGAAAAGAAGATGAGAAGTAATGAGTATTGCCCCTCTTCACATCAGACTTTGTGGGTGTGAGTTGGAAGGGTGAAGCATGCAGGATTTACTTATGAAAAGGGTGGTGATCAAATACTGTGGTAAATATTTACTTGTGTTTGAGACATTTGCCTCAGATTTTCACTAGAAATATATTGGATCATCTACGGCTAACAAGCAAATTATGCCACCCCCTCTGTGATTAGTACAACTTCCTCCAGCAGGGTAAGTCCATACTTCAGCAGCTGTGTCTGTATTTTGTATTCAAACAGAAGTGCTCAAAACCTTTCCAGTACATCCTTTGCAGTTTCATCAAAACCACAACTTTGCTGGGGGAAGAGATCAGTTTTGATAAGTTTGTGTTGAAAAGCGCGTGATGCCAGTACACAAATGGAGGCTAATGCAGACAGTAAAACAGTATCATGGTAGGGCACAACTTTACTGCAAACCAGTGCTCTAGCCCAGCACGGATCATACCAAAGCATACACACAAGGGATCCTGTGTAAGCCAAGGCTGCATATCCCTGGTTAAGCCTGGGATGGCTGAAGTTTTCTCTCTTCAGTTCTGAGTATACGAACTGCCAGACTCACCTGCCAGCAATTCCTTAGCTGTAGCGGCACAGAGAACGAGGGTGTACAGCCCAGCCTTAAGGCAGCAGCTTGGACCAGACCCTGTTCCACACAGATGGCATTATGATGGCACACAGCCAGTCTCGCTGGGAACTGGAACCAGCTGGGCAACCATGTCCCTGGTAATGGCCTTTCCATGGTCACTCCAGCCTTCCTAAGACATGTACTATAGAAGGTCTCTGCAGATGTTTCTGTTGCTTTACAAAGAAACAAACCAAAACTGTAAATATGAAATTATGGGGTTTTTTTAACTCAACATCTAATCAAAAATATTCTCTGGCTCCCTGGAGATACTACTCCATGGAATGATAGCGCTGGAGAGGGGTACTACTCTCATGCATTGGCTCAAGTTCATAACACAGTAGTTGAACACTTATTGCAATCAAAATGGCATGCTACTTGAAACAAGGCATTTTTAGCTTAATATAACCAATAGTGCAATTTTTTTCAAATTTATTTCCTTCCTGCTCATAATTTCCAACCAGCTGTACACATTAAAGCCTAGATGCAATTTCAGAGTAATTGACAAAGCCTGTAATCTTGAGAAAAAGCATTTCTGGACTGAATGAGGGTGATCCTAAAGATACAGTGTGTCAGTGTTGGCATTTATAGGTACCATCTGCATCATCTGACCTGTATGTGATAGTGTTACATTCATAGAGACAGTTATTTATTTAATTTTTTAACTTTTGTTGCATGCACTTTCCTGGGCACTTAAAGCTCAATGTTTAAAAAAACATACTGGCTTAGGTGGTTAAATGTGGATGCATGTATGTAAATACGTGCTTGAAACCTAACCATGGGACATTTCAGAAGAAAGTAGGGATGCATTTTACCATTGTGAGATCGTCTGCAACAAACATGTGTTTGTGAATCTCACTGGGTAAATCACTTAATACAATTAAGTATTGTTCTGTTTTAGGACATCACAGACAAAAGGTATTTATTAAAAAGTGAAAATATGGTCAAGCATAAACTGTGCCTGGGGTTTAAATAAAGAGCAGTGTTCCACTTTGCAGAAAGGGAGTCAAATGGAATTTGAAGGAAAAAAATTACAGAGGGAGGGTCATTTAAAGGTTCTCCTAAGTTACTGAAGCTACAAGCCAGCACTGCATTGTCATATAGTAACCAGCTGTAGAGTTTTGTTACAATGCCTGATAACTATGTAAACTGCTGTTTTTATATGATCTGAACAATTTCCATGGGCTTTCCTTGTAAAACAAAGCATTTACTTACCCCATAGAGGCAGGACTCATTGTCCAAAGGAAAGCTATGGAGATGGTGAAGAGCCTTGAGGGGAAGCCATATGAGGAGCGGCTGAGGGCACTTGGTCTGTTCAGCCCGAAGGAGACTGAGGGGAGACCTCATTGCAGTTACAACTTCCTTGTGAGGGGAAGAGGAGGGACAGGCACTGATCTCTTCTCTGGGGTGACCAGTGACAGGATCTGAGAGAATGGCCTGAAGTTGTGTCAGGTGAGGTTTAGGTTGGATATTAGAAAAAGGTTCTTCACCCAGAGGGTGGTTGGGCACATGGAACAGGCTTCCCAGGGAAGTGGTCACAGCACCAAGCCTGACAGCATTCAAGAAGTGTTTGGACAATACTCCTGGGGACATGGTATGACTCTTGGAGATGGTCCAGTGCAGGGCCAGGAGTCGGACTCAATGATGCTTTGGGTCTCTTCCAACTCAGCATATTCTGTGATTCTGTAATGATGTAGAAAGTTTACAGCCTGAACATAAATATATATTTTGAATTTTTGTTTCTTTATAAACTTACCTGGTTTAATAGATCATTAATAAAAATGCCATAATATTTAAAAGAATATGAGTGGGATTTTTTCCTTTCTTTTCAGTAAAAATGAAGAAAGTTTGATGCTTGTAGACTGAATTGACTATGTAGTTAATAAACTAGATAATATTTCACAGCGGTACCTTAAAGGCTATTTGTGTTCTTCAGGAAATCATTATCACCAGATAACACATTTTAAGCTGGAGAATTTATGCAAGTGTATTCCACCTTTCAAAGGAATTAATGCCCTAGTGACTTAATGATTAATAAAATGGTCCTCAGAACACCAATCATTGTTTCTTAAGCAAATGCACATTATGATCAGCTTGTTACAATTTAAAATATTTCAGCTGGTGCTCTGTGCTTGGTATCACACAGCCATCACCTTCTCCAGCTGTTTCATATTCAACACAGGTTTCTTCCTTCAGCCACTCCTGTACTTGAAAATGTGCAGTTTTACACATTCCTATGGCTGTTGCAGCGCCTGTGAGGAACTTGCTCTTTACTACAACCCTTCTGGACTAGCACTGCCTAAGCACAAAATTCTTCACTTGCAAGTCAAATGCAGTGAGGAAGAAATAAGTTCCTGTGACATGTAAGAACAAACAGCATTCATTTGGAAACAGTGGACAACAGGAAGAGATGAAGGTATAGAACAGCAAATGAAGAGGCTGGGAATCAGCTCATCCATCTTCAGATGGCTACACAGCCAAGCCAAAAAATTCCTTTAAGCATCGACGGACAGAAACAAGCCTTTCCAAGATCCAATTCACCTGACCTCATCTTACATGTAAAGTTTTAGGCAGAGACATGTTTTCTCCAGAAATTTGTGTTTCTCCACAGTGATTATCATTCGACCAGTGGTGCAATGCTTGCCATTAGGCACCTAAAATGCCTGCCACATTTTTTGTCCAACTCTTTCACTGTGAATTCTAATTTTCTTTTTTCCCAGAACACAGTTTCAATATTCCAGGCCATTTTGCTCTAAGAAAAGTGCTGACAAACAGTAAGATTTCCATATATCTGATAAAAAGCCATTACTTTCAACATATGCTTATTTGCATATGTATCTGTTTAAAAATAAGACTCTGAAAATGCTTTTTTTTGAGGGGGCAGGAACTGGCAAGCCTGCCAGTGTACTTTGTGCCCTAAGCATTGTCCTGAACACTGATGCTATAAAGAGCCCTGCATGCTCAGCAGTGTCATGAGTCACAGGCACCTCTGGACTCTAAAAGAGCAGGGACAGGGAGCCTGCGAGGCTGATGTGCCCACAGCCAGACACTGAAGCCATGGTGGCTGACACTGGAGCTTGGTATCCTGGCTATTTCCAGCAGTTCTGAGAGCAAAGGAATTGCTTATGAAAAGCAGGGTGGTGAAATCATAAAATATGCTGAGTGGGAAGGGACCCATAAGGATCATCGAGCCCAACACCAGTCACTGCATAGGACACCCCAAGAGTCACCCCATGTGCCTGAGAGTGTTACCCAAACATTTCTTGAACTCTGTCAGGCTTGGTGCCATGAGACCACTTCCCTGGGTGCCCAGCCACCTTCTGGGTGAAAAACCTTCTCCTGCTATCCAACCTAAACCTCCCCCAACTAATGATGGGAATGCTTCTAAGATGCAGACATCAACCTCTTGAAGGACCATGCAAGAGCCATGACGATGACCCAGACCATGCTACAGGCCTGCATCTGTCAGCATTACCAACAGTGACCCTGCTACGAGGTCTGGTGAGAATATTTCCAGAACATCCCATGGAAGCCTCTGAAGGTAACCACAAGCCCAAACGTGCAACTCTTTGGACCTCTGCACCCAAACAGAATCACTGGAGATGGAGTGACCTCTGCTTGTATCAGCTGCAGAGTTGTGGTGGAAGTGTGATACAAGAGGACATTATTACCATATGCAGTCACCTTCCCATCTAGTAAAAGAAAACTACTGACTATAAATCTTTTTTAAAAGCTATTTTATTTGTCTTGAAAGGAGAGAAACTGATTAGTTGTACAAAATATTATTATACATTTCATGTAAAGCCTTCAGTCTGCTCAAACAAAAAAATACATTGTCACAGTAAAGAAATAATGAATCTGTTTCAGTACTGGACTCTCTATTCTTCCCCCCACCAAAGGAAGAACCCTGACTACTGTAACAGAGCTTAAGTCAGTGTACTCCAATGTTAACATACATTCTTTCTATAAAACTCTGCAAAAAGTGAGAAAATAAACATAAGGTACTCTTAAAACTTCTGTACATTTTTCAGGAAGGAAGCTGAAGCTGTACTGAGTCTAAAAAACCCCTCAATGTTATTTTAAAATTCATTTACATATCAGTGCGCTTCTTGTAGAATTTTGAGTAGCTCTAGGATTAGCTTCGAATGGATCTTTAAAAAAAATCCTACTGTTAAGTACTCTAAGGTCAGCTAAACAACCTGTAAATAAGCTACTTGGAGAAGATGTTGGTTTAGAATGTTTGTGTCATGAACACCATGCTTTTCCACTGTAACTGTTCTTAAGTAGATGCAAAAGCTAAATTTCATAAAAATTGGTCATTTTAAAGCAAGACATTTGCTTATATTTTAATCTACTGGAAGTAAAAAATGTGCTTTTGTTATGTGTATTTTACACAGCTTTGTCATTGAAAGAAAAATTCCAGTATCTGAATCAGAAACTTAAAAATACAAAAGATGACAAAAAGTTGAGGTGGTTTTTTTTTTGCTAGTTGTAACCATTCACAAATTGCCCAATTAACTGCCTTTTCAGTAAAATAAGGCAGATTGATTTTCCCAACGCGGGTTCACCACGTTCAGCTTTTGTGCAGATGCTGCAGTAAGGCCAACAGCAGATGTCCCGTGCTTTTAGAGTTCAGGCTACTCTCACCTGGAACCCAACTGGAGTCACTCAGCCTTCAGCTGCTTCTCAAGCTGTTTGGCTTGGCTACAGTTAGGTAAAAATTTGGGGAAATCAAGAAAATTCTACATCAGTAGAATTTTGAATTCTTATGGGTACCACGTGAGGTTTAAGTTGGTTTGTTTGTTTTTTTCTTTTGAGATTTTCCAAGATAAGAAAGTGCACATCAATTACTCTGCACATGGGAAGAGGCTTCAGCTTCTGGGAAGATTCTCCGTAGGATTCTGGGATGAATCTGAATTTGATAAAATATGATTCCCACAAACTGATGGACAGTCTAACTGCCCTCTGAAATTACACTGGAAAACTGCAAAATGCCAAATTCTGGTTTCAGTAGTACGGCTGTGTAATGATTTCACTTTGAATTCAGGCTGTACTTCTGAGGCGAGGCCCACCCTCCACAAGGCCTGTGACTGCTGTCCAGTTTAAGTTAATGGGAATTTGATGTGCTAGTTATGTACAGAGACAGAAATCTTTGCAGTATCTGGCCCCTCGTTTTAGAAATTTGCAAGTAATGAAAATCTAAAAATCAAATCTAAGAAACAAAATTAGTGCATTTCATATCATGCTAGCTAATGTTTCATTTTTAAGCAGAAAGAATTCAATCCAAGGAGACTGAATTGGCTTTTATCAGTAATGCTGCAACAGGAAATTCAGAAACCTTGCAACTCGGTTTTTAAAATCCTCAAAAATATATATAAATTAAATTCAGTGGCTTATATTGTATATATGCTACATCATAAGGTAAAGGCATCGTGAAAGACATTTAACAATATAAGAAGTACAAATGCTTTCAAACTAGCAGTTTGGAATAAAAAGCAACTAAAAATGCAACTCTATTAATGAAGGCTGTAAAACAAAAACAATCTAAGAGGGCTGGCAGTGCAGCCCCTAGTCCTGAGAAGAATCTCACTTTTCTTCACTGGCTAAGGTATCATTTCCATCATTCAGCTTCTGCTTTTGCATTCTTGTTCGAGTAGATGCTACCAAAAAAAAACAAACAAACACCAAAATCAAAAAGAATGAAATGAAATAATTTTCTTCATAATTACTTTGGACTGATTATTGTAAAAATTTGTAATGACACATGGAACAGAAGTACACTATTCTGAATTCTAAATAAACCAAATCCCTCATTATAAAATAAACACCTAATTCTGCATTGATTCAGCAATTCTTGCTAGATCTTACACATCTTAGAAAATTTCTTCCACCTGTTCACTCAAGTTCTCATTGTTTCTGTACCCTCACTGTGTCCGTTTTCATCCTCAAGGTGGGAAGATGGTCTGTATCACACAGGGAATCTTGCCTTGTTGCAAGGCAGATGCTGTGGGCTGAGCAGTGCCCGCATCCCAGAGCCTGCTGGCCAGGAAGTGCCTTTTCCCCTCAGTGACAACACACTAACACCAGCAGACATGAGATAAAACTCTCCTTCTTAACCTGTGACACAAGGAAACACTGAAATATTTCCCATACCTTAAACTAAAGGAGAGGTGCCCGGATCCACACTCATACTTATCGTGATGAGCAAGGTAAGAGTTTTTAATGGGCAAGTCTGCTCAGCTACAGAGCTCAGACAGTGAGAATGCCTAGCCAGAGCAGTGTGCTCCTTCTTGGGAGCAGAAAATACAACCCACATGAGGGGGCAGGGACGATTTGCTTTTCCTGAACTAGATCTGAGTTTCATTTGAAAAAACAGAAAACTGATCCCATAAAATCTGAAAGAAATGCTGATCCAAAGTAGAAGAAAAAGCAGTCAGACATTGTAGTATAAAAGACAGCAAAGCAACAAACAAAACTACATGAACAACTGTGCTGAGTATGTAAATTTCCATTTTGTAATTTGCATTTTTACAAAAACCAAGCAAGTTACTCAAATGACATCAGTATTGAGCAACATTTTCATCTGAGTGGGCCCAAACTGTTCTATCCAGGCACTCACTGCTGTGCAGTTTATGAGGAAAATAATACTCACTCATTTCTGCAAGCTTTTGTTGGAACTTTGACTCCTGGGGTAGGTGTTTGCTGCAGACAGAAAGCAAATGATTAAGTCAATAACAATACCTCTTTATCATTGTAACCTAAACTTTAAATTAAGGTTAGTTCATTTCAATGTTATCACCTTCTCTTCTGAATAAATTCTTCACTTCTGACATCAAAGCGTCTAATTGAGAAGTGCAATGCTACTCTCTCTCTCATTTAATACAGTTACTGAAGATCACAAATTAACACCAGTTAAGATATCGGGAAGAAGTTAGGATGGAAGGCCCCAAGAACTAAATATATGTAAGATTACTGAAAAGCCAAGGACAATCTCACCTTCCATCTGCTTCGTCTTGCCCCTCTATATCAAAGCGCAGCCTCTTCAGTGGCTTCGGAGCAGCACTTACTTCTGCGCTGCGCTTCAGCTGGCCGTCACTGTTGCACAACATCTGGTTTATTTTTTGAAACTTTTCAGAAGTCTGAAGTGACAAGAAAATAGAGAAAGAATTGCCAATGCATCCTGAAACAATTCCAACTTTCCAGATTATCCACTAAAAAAAATCAGGAGTTCTAAAACTCTGGAGTTTTAAGAACACTGTCTTCTGCCAAAGCAACTTAAAATAAACTGCAACACATTTTAAAAGTGAATCTTGATATTTGGAAGGAGTTAAAAGAACTTTCCCGTAATTACTATATTTAATTAGACACACTAACTGGCCAGTTCCAGAGATGCGAGGAGGTTATCTCATTCCTCCAGAAGTTACATGCTTTTAAGACCAGACATTAAACATGTTAAAACTCACCCCAAATGATTCTCCAATTGACACCAAAATTCTGCCAAATGAAGAAGAGAAGTGTTTAAGATTAAGCTACAATGACAGAATTTAAGAATGACAGAAGCATCCACTAATTTGCAGAGCTTAGCATGAGGCATTAACAAGGTCCCTTCCTCTCTCTCTCTGCATTAACAATGCAAACTCATACCATGCTTTACTGCAGTGAGTTATTTCTCTTTGGGCCAGTGAATGCTGAATCACCAAATCAACTGTATCACACAGACAGAAACAAAACTGTGGCTTAAGAGAGCCAGAGAACCCCACAGTCTGTCCCTTATCATCAGGAAGACCCTTCTGTGCTGGGTACCCAGACAATCATCCTTTCATCTTTACCTTTAAGTGTTTGCTAATCAAAACCATGCAGGACTTCACCCTGAAATACCCAGTAACATTTAAACTTTGGTACACAGTGGGCCAGATGCACTGGGACTCACTTGATCCTAGTTTGAAAAGCCACTGGAAACTGGCACATTTGCTGTCATCCTCATCCACTAAGAACTAGTGACCAACACTTTGAAATGTTCTGTTCAGCCAACTAAATAAACATTTTGTTCCAAAAAAGTATTTTCCCTTTGAACAAGCTTACAAAGCTCATCTGTTTTTCAGGAGTGTGATCCAGAGTCAAAGCCAACAACATTTAAGCAACTAGGTCAGGAAATTCCTCTCTGGGGGCACAGAAAAAAAGGGAAAAACAACGAACAAAAACCTCCTTGAGCACAACAGAAATGCACTCAAAAATGAAAAAAGGTTTCAAATAGAGGACGCAAACTTTTAACCAGAAAAGATATAACAGCCACAGACTACTGACAAACCAGACTGCAGTTTTCTAATTTGCTTCCACTAAAATCCCCCAAGTACCTTTAATTTAGTCAAAGAAATGCTTGCCAACAACCTACCTCGACCTTGGCGTCATCTTTGTGGGTGACTGAAACCCATCAGAGAATTTGTATGGGCTCTTCAAAGGTGAGATGTAGATGTTATTGCCAGCAGGGACACGCCGAGGAGAGTTAGAAAACTGGTAAGGGCTGCGAGGAATGTGTGGGATGGGTGACAGAGTAGGAGGCTATAAGAGTAATAAAATAATCATAAGGTTTTATTGTCTATATATTTCTAGTCCATTGAATAATGAACAGAGCTAATGGCTTACCCTGTTGGAAGCATACTGCAAAATGTTTGTTTTCAGCTTCTGCATAAACACTAAGTTATAGAAGACTATAATGGAGTCGTATTGTTCTTCCCGGATAAGAACACGTTTGAAAGTCTACACAGGGTGAGAAAATCAGATGCAAGTTAAAAAAAAAAAAAAGGAATGAAAATTTTACATTTGACAAACTTATAAAACCACTCATAAAGCCTGTGTTAGGTAATAGCTAGGATGGCACGTGGACTGTGTGCAAGCCATCGTTACTACTATTTAGGACTGTTCTAAACTGTTAGGTTTTTTTTTCCCAAGCACGTATGAACACCAGTAGAAGCACCTACTTCATTAGCTGGCACAGCCCCTTAGTGCGAACACAGTTCTAACATTTTCCAAATTTAAGCTCCATTTACTTTCACGCACACATGTGTCAAAACGTCTAGACTACTATGCATGCCTTGGAAGGCTAAAAAAACTCATTACTGACCTGATGTGGATAAAATAGTTCTATAGGCTTGGAGACAAAGTCTGGAGTTTAGCCAAGATCCACAAATACACTATGAGAAATGCTGCTACTCAAAGGATGCCTACAGTTCCTTTAACTGGTGAGGATTTTTCTATTGATTTAATTATTGTGTTGTGCAAAAATTTCAGTACATTAAAGCTCCTATGAAGAAAGAAACTTCTTAATGTTAGAATTAAGCCTGCAGCTTTAATTCATACTCAGCTGTTTGATATATAACCATACATCTCTATTTCATATCAAACCATATTTCTATTGAAAGCTTCTGTAGAAAGTTATCTCCTTCTCTTCCCTTAAGGCTCCATAGGAAGTTAGATAACTCCTAAAGGAACTTCTGTTATTTTTGAAAATCCTATTAGCTCTACACATAAATCTTTCATCTAGTTTCCAAATAAAATCATAAACCATTATTTATTATCTGTAAAAAAATTGAATGAAGTTTAATTTACACAATATGTTTAAAAAAGGTATTTAGTATTAGAGTCAGTTTTTTCCTCCACAAAATGGAGATGCAGTGAAGAAGTTTCTTTTGTATGTTCAAGTGTAGTTTGTTTTATTTTGATTTAAGAGAGAAAGAATTAGTTTTTAACATTTTTATGGAGGAGTAACATTTAAGAACTTCCATACCTCTTGATTTGTGTTGCAAAGCTCCTTGTATGCCGAAACTATTATTTTAAATCGAAGATCTACATTTTTTACTTTGCATATGCCATACATTGAACACATCATGATCTATTAAAGAAACAAGACAAGACAACTGAAAATGCAGAAAATTAAATCAGTTTCTTCATTTCAAGTTAAGAAATAAGCTTTCTGTTACTATTAGTGTTCTGTAAACTAGCACACAATTCAACTTCATGGGAACTCCCAGAACCTAAGTCAACTATTGTTACCTCTATTTCTGTATGACAATGAAATAACTGGAGCTGATAGTATCTTCTAAAACTCATTTCACATACTGCAATTCTAGAGTAGAATAACAAAACATTTATCAGCCACCCATGTTGTCTTCCCAAAAAAAAGCATTATTTTCTTATGCAAATTATTAGAAATTGTGGTGTGTCTTCATTATTTTGAAAATAGATGAAAATGGTATTTGAGGATTCCATAGTGAGTAACTGCCAGTGCTTAAAAAACTGAGATTACAGACTTCAGTCTAAATTAAGTTCTCCTCTCAGTGATCAACAGAAAAATTAAAACTCATAGTACAATTTCTAATGGCTAGAGAATGTCTAAGAAGCATTTTGTTCAGAAGAGTCTTTTTAAGCTTTTTGAAACTTTTTTGTTCCTGTTACCTGGTCCAAGTGCCTGTCTCTCATTAGCTCATACTCATTTTGCAGTGTGTGCTGGAAGAGGGTCCAGATCAAGGGTTCCAGGTCAGGATGTTCGGAGAGAAGCTGAAGGAACAGGGTATGTAGCCGACGATAGGCCAGAAGATACACTTCAGAAACAGAGAGGAAAAATAAACTGGAATTTTAATAATAGGAGTATACAAAATAAGAACGCAATGGAGGATGGACAGCAATTGAACATTTGCTGTCTTCAACTACAAAAACTACGAGACATCAAATGAAGGTAGTAAAATAAATGGAAAAGATTCTTCATACAAGTGACAGTGGACACATGGAAGGCCACACCAAACAGTGCTGCACACGCACGTCAATGTCAATTCAAAAAGAGCCTGAACAAGCATTTGGAACATGAATCTGCTGAGAGTTATTAAGCTGATACAGTGCAAAAGGTTCAGAAAAAACCCCGAGCTGGACAAAGTCAAAGCTTGGGAAAGCATTCAAGGGAAGCACCGTCCATGCTTGCCTGGATCTTCAGCTTCCCATGACACCTATTTATGGTCACTGCTGGGAAAAGAAGCACCCTCCATCTGAGCCCATACGGACATTCTTGCAGTCAGTAAGTAAGTTTTTGGTTCGAACTTCCAGTGTGCAGAGTGCACCCATTAACCTGCTGGCACCATTTTACTGTTTCCTCCAGAGGGAACACTGTTCACTACAGATTCTACACTAATCTTTTAAGAAATCTTGAGCACCAAAACGGATAAATAACATGAGATAACTTTGCAAATGTCAGCACGTACAGAAGCAACAAACCTTTTTTGTAGAACAGAGAGAGGGAGGTAGATTTTTGTGGTTTCTGTGTTTGGGGGGTCGCACCAGATTGAGCATCTGGAGTGGAATTAGCACTTGGAGGAGGTCCAGATGCTTTCTTCTTAGGAGATCTCACAGGAGAAAGATAGCTGGAGATTCAACATATATTAAGCACTTAACATCACAGGATAAAAGAACAATTTTATATGCATAATACTTGCAGGAGCTCTTCCTTAAGAAATTAATTGCTATTGCAACCTGTTACCCTCAATACCTGATAGAGGGACTTATTTATTCCTAGGCAAATGGGATAACAGTTTGCAGTTGAAGGTTTGATGGGTCTTAGAAAAACAGATTTCATCATTTGATTTAAATTTATATGAGTAATTAACATCTGCAAATACAACAGTTGAACAAAACCTAAGTACCAAGCCTAACAAGTAGAAAACAGAATAGAGGTGGATTTAAATTTTAAGGGTGACATTAACTTCACATTTTCCTAGACCTCAGGCATGCATGTCACTTACAGGTCTGCAGCAGTGTGATTATGTTGGAAAGGTGTACTGGGAGTAGAAGTGGTCTCAGGCTGATCAGTTTGGCCTTCTCGTTCTTTTGACTGCTTGATAAGATCAAACAGAGGTGACCCCTAGAAAAATCACAGCAATACTACATTATACTAAGAACAGACAACCACTCTAAATGGATTTTGTTCCCTCTTCTCTAAAAAAATCCACCAAATATGATCCTCAACAGAAGATTAAAGCTTTGAAGTACTTCAGAACACTGATATTTTGCCAGATAAATTTTAACTATTAAATACACCAAGCATGCTTTTTCTTGTTTCATTAGCAATCCATTAGATATAGGCTAACTGCAGATTTGAGACACAGTTGTATTCTAGAGTTCCTTACCACTTCCTATTAAATAGCCATTCCTGAAAAGAAAAGCAAACAGTACAAGAAAATACATAAAATGTCACATTTCAAAAAGTAACAAGAAACCCTCCAACACAAAAAACCCCAAACAAACAAACAAAACCCCAGCAATCCACAAATACAAACAAAAAACAATCAAAGGAAACCTCAATCCATTGGTGACTGAAAGTTACTGCTGTACATACTGCCAGTCTATTTCTGCTACAACATCTACACAATATTTTGCATATGATAATACAGAAACCATGGTCGTAACTCATTTAACTGCACTGGAGACTTTGGTCTCTGCTGTATCATGTTCCAGAGCCACCTCTGGCAAGAGTTAAAGTGACTCTGGATACATTAAGTCTCTGCCCTCTTGGACAAAAACAAAAACCATTTTGATTTGAGATTAGTTATCAATACTTTAAGCAAGGCAGTTGGAATACATTGGAAACTAAGAGCTTGAAGTAGGAAGTGACGCAAAGAGAATGTAAGTGGAACGGAGAAGGTTCTGGGTGAAGCAACATCAGCACTTCTGATGACATTAGTAATAAACAGCAAATTGCAGAAACAAAATCTCAGGCTGCTTGTGTGTCATGCACAGAGTAGAATCATGCTGAGACAACAAGACTGCATGGGAAAATATTTTGGGACCATATTTAAAATTAATTTTGAAAATACAGGGTTGCTGGCTTCTAGGGTTTTTTGTTTTCTTTAAACAGAAGGCTCATCCTTGAGCACAATGTCGCCTCTCAAAAGTGAGGCATCAGAACTCCTGAAGCAACAGAGGCATATTTGATTAGCAAACATCTGCACAGCACGCATGCAAAGTATGCAGCATCACCTGGCTAAGGCAGTAAGAAATGGCCTAGTAAAACTAGACTAGATTTATGAGAATTAAAACAAGCAGTAAGACATTCCTCATTTAGAATTATTTCTAAAAAAACAACACTTTTCTTCTGAAGTGCATCAAATAAAAATTTAGAGCAACAAGATGAGAGTGATGAGATTTACAATTTTTCACACTGTGCAATTTTTAAATTATGATTTTGGCAATACTGGAGCTGTTTCATCCGTAACATAAAAAACATCAGTTACTGATTCAAAACCACATAGCTGTTTCTCCATTGTTTCTCAACCAGTTCAGCTCTTGGGCTGGTTTCCATAATTTTTCCCTGCATTTAGTAGTGCACACACTTCTCACTTGTTTCTCTCAGCATTGCACTTGCTGCAAGCACAGACACATTACCTTCTCCATTTCTCATTCTTCTGGCCTCTTCCTTTTTATTATTCCCACCATTCACTAGCCTCTGAAGAATCCAAGTTTTTTTCCCAGAGCAATCACTAATTTATCGCTGAGATATCTTGACTAAGAGTGAACCCTACTTCATTCCCTTCACATTTTAGCTATTTATGACTGGGAAATATTGTTTTTAATGAAATATCAGTAGGAGGAAAAAGGGTTGATAAAGGGGAATGAGAGGTCTAGGAACAGAAGCAAAAATTACTATTTTTGAGTTAGCACTTGAGACCAGCAGTTCCAGGTCCTCTCTCACCCTTGCTCTAATTTTCACTACTCCAAGTATGATTTCATTAGATAAAGTCAGGGGACACAGCAGCTTGCTACCCATGGAAGAGATCTGCTTACTTTTTCATAATTTCCACTCCTTCTCTTCTACCTGCCAGCCTTGACAATCAGTTGACCTCCACGTAAGTGGAGTTGATGCACTAAGCCAGCAGAAAGTTAACAGAGAAAGCAAACCCAGATTTAAGTCCACTCTGCAGAGAATCACAAGCAGAGCCAGAATAATCAGTAAGAAAGGACAAGGTAGCAACACTGGGAGCAAAGCAGAAAAGAGCAGAAAACAAAGTACAAGATGTCCTGCATTTACTGACAACAACCTATTCCATAAACTGATTGGCAAGTGAAATTTATCTGACAGGAATATACAAAACCTGCTACTGCTTTCCAACAGTTAGATGAGGCACAGTCAGCAAAAGGATTTCTTTGTGTAGAAACGTCCACTTACAGATACCGAATAGCCAGATGCAGTGAGTCCAATATTTTTTGGCTCCCACAAACACTAATTGACAGTGTAGTTAAAAACATGGCAAGATAAACAGGGTGTTGCAACCCAGCAACCCAGAGCTGCCAGCATCAGTAATGGCAGGATGTGAGACAGCCTGATTCAACACATGCTCTTGGGCAAACCACAGCTGTGTCACCTACACTGACTGCACAGCCTTTGTTAAGTCCTGTAGCTGCCTGAGCAGGAAGGCGACATTTAGTTTTCAGACCTGGTGAAATTTTTTTCCATTTCCACCTTCCTCTCAGCCTTTAGATGCAGCTCTCCATGCTCTTTCCCCAGGGAGCCCTACCACTCTCGATGGTACCTTTCCAAATGCATGGTCACGCAGCTGGAGGAATAGGAGCTACACTGACAGGACTGGTGCCTCACAAAAAAAGTGTGCGCCATAATGTAGAATTACACAGAGACAAGTTCTCAAAGGCAACTACCCCCCATCCTGAGAAACTGATGGGCTTAATTACAGCCTTGTCTCCTTTCTTCATATTTACTCATGAAAAATAATTCTCTTTAGTGAATTCAAAGCACATCGTGCAGCTTGCAGGGAGTTTTCAAGCTCACCAGGGCAAACTTCAGCTTTAGTCCCACTATTTGATATTCAACACTCAAATGAGCAAAGTATAACATCATTAACCAGGCAATTACCAGTCCTCTAAGTAACAGTCACAAAGAACTTTAACCCCCAGGTCCAGCTTAATCGAACAGGAATGTTTATCGGGAACTTGTTTCTAAAGTGATGTTATGCACACTATCTTTTAGAAATTTTATATTGCTTTTTAATGCTTTTAAGCAGCACTTGAGGTGAATAGGTCACCTCCAATGCATTCCTTTCACAAGAAAGCAGATTTCCAGTTTTTACTTTAATTTAATGCTCAGTAAGTGATTAATGTTACTAGATGCAGCCGTAGAATAAATTTCACTAATTAAGAAAAATACTGACTTTCATTTGAGACTTCCCTGTGATGGCTACAGAAACCCCATTTTATTAATGTAAAAAAAGGAGAAAGCAATGAAGGCTTAAAATTTCTCAGGGTCAAAAGGCCACTGGCATCAGAATGAAGAATAAGACTGAAATTTGACTCAGTCCCCTCTCACACTACCCAGGGCTAACTAAATCTCCAATGCTCAATCTGTGAATTAAATGGAGCTTTGTTAAGTGAAGCTTTGTAGGATGCTTCCCCGCAGCAACACCTCCATCACAGGCATCTGCAGTGATTTTTCCCCACCTGAGAGCTCCTTTCATGGACAAAACAGGCAGAATTTCTTATTGGCTAATCTTTATTTAGGTACAGTGAAGCTACAGGACACACAGGTGCTTCCCAGCTTCCCAATCTTTGTATTGGCCCTATCCCAACAACATGTTTAACTAGACTTTGGTTTCCATGAAAAGATTAAACAAAAGACCTAAATCCTTAAATATGGAGAAGAGCTACCCTGGGGTTTGGGTATACTCCACTGACCATAAAGAAAGACCCTGAGCAGCTTTAACAGTGCTATTAGCAGCTCACAGGATTTTAAAAACTGCTTTTGTCTTTGTTTTCTATAAGCTTTATGTTTTTATTCTTTACAATAATTTCCTAATACATTTCCCAGGTTTTAGTTATCTGTTCACAATAAATATTAATGCAGTGTTTAGCACTTAACTATGCCTACATCTCAATGCCAAGGTCCCTTGGATGTTTTTTTCTTTAAATTTATTTATTTATTGGGGGGGGGTGTTATTTTTCAATTTATTGAATCAGTCAGTACAATACATAATGTTAAACAATTTTCTTCATCATAATGTGCTAAAAGATGGCTGTGATTTACAGGGCAAAACAAAGCCAGTTTAGAACTGACAGCTTTGGAATGGAGGTGCAAGGACTAAATCAGCACAAGCTATTTCCAACTCTCTTCCTCACTGGAGAATTGCATGCCCAGAAAGTTGACTTCTGCTTGCAACTTTTGAAAGTTGCCCTTTCAGAAGCTTCACATGATAATTAGTTATCAGAATTCTGAAATAATTTAGGCCTGCCAAAGCGAAGTACACCTCACAGTCTAAACTGAAATAGTACTGACCATGAAAAAAAGGGTAATATTAAGGATCATGTCCTAATTTTACACGTATAAGTTGTATTACATAAATTATGTTGCTATTGGGGCTTCTACTTACAAAATTTATAAAGAAAAACATCAACAAATGTAGTGTTAATGGTTTCATCCATATAAAAATACAGACAGGTCTGCTTTTAACTCCTCACAGCGTGTGTATGTTTAATACAAGTCCTATTCTGATCTTACTCATATCCAGCATTTAAGATAAAGTAATAGGGTCATCAAGCTTTGTGAGGATCTTCTTTTATCTAGTGATAAAGGAGTTAAATCTCTCCAGTCAGAGAAGAAAAGCCAGGCTGCCACAAGCTGGGTATGAATCTCAAAGTTTTGTTGCCACTCTCCTCAGAGTTCTGTGATAACCTACTCTTCCTCAAAAGTCTCTGGAGAGACCTAGCAAATCTTGTTAGAAAACAGACATTATTTCAGAAAATAAATACCATAGTTTTCAACCCCTCTACTCCCAAAATTACTCTTTACCAAATGAAGACCAATTACCCAAGTCTTTACGTTTTACAGTCTCTTAGCAAAGGTCCACAGGACCACCTCACTGCACAAGAGCAATAAAAGAGCATCATTAAAATATCCTTCCTAGCAAAGGAGAAGGATGTCCGTGAAAACAGTTTTTAAATTTTAAATATAAAGATGATAGACCGTCTGTGTTAACAAAGTGACTGACACTGTTGATTACGTTCAAAAATATTACACAGACCAATGATAACACTCAGCAAACAGGGAAACTTCTGACACAGTTATTGCTTTATAGCTCTGCAACAGGAATGCTCCTGTTTGCCAAGCCTGTGAGATTAACTTTTTAAAAAATCAGTTTGAAAGGAGTTTTGAAAGACAGTCTACAAGCAGAACTACAACTTTATAGAACTGGGTTTTTTTAACTACTCAGGATGACTCTGAGCTGGCTGCAGTCAGCTCTTGCACCACTTCCTTCAACAGGCTTTTCTGCTCAACTCACCCAACTGCACGTGCAGGTACGCAAAGCAATACAGAAGACAATAGCCCTTGCTGTGTATGTTTTGTTGAGCATTATCCAAGAAAATATCATTTTAGGCTTATCTACCACACATTTTCTCCCCAAAGCAATTGCTATGAGCATCTTCCAGATGAATCTGTGGTCTGCACTGGCAGTGCTGCTGCAAAAACAATCTGTATCTGAAGTAATTAGCAACTGTATTACCCATCCCCCCAGGGCAACCAAGCTTCAATATGACTCATTCTTGGACAAATCATACTTTTCAAGATTTTTAGGCAAAAGCCAAAGGTCTCAAAGACAACTGAACGGATACCAGTTCCCCCTGACTTCTGGACAGAAATTGTGTACACTAAACTAAAATGCACCTGATTTGAACCATCTGACTGTCGGAAATGACAATGTATTAGTCACTAACAACATATTCTGCCAACGATCCTGAGGTTAAGAATTATAGCAACTACTTTAAACTGTGAAAACACTACAGAATTCAAATATTTTTGGCGCAGGAAATAGAGAAGAGACGCTTTAAGGGACCATTATGTTAACTGACGTCACAAAGTATTGGAAAGATCATTTCTATAGTTATTTTTATACATGAAAAATTATTACACTCAGGAGCAAAACAGCACTCAAGCACTTATTTTCTTAGAGGAACTTTTGGGTCACAAAACGCCTATGTCAGTAAAGACAATTTATTTAGAATGTTACAATTACTATTATAACAATCAAAAAAGCCGTTCCAATACCACATCACGTTTTCTATCAGTTTCATGTCTAACTGACTTACATAGACCCAGTTCCCAGAACAATTAAGACAGGTTCTGGGAAATATTTTTACAAGTACAAGTGGAAACACGACAACGAGGTGTCTCTGAGACTTTTGTTTAACGCCAGTTATTCAGTTTCAAGTCTTGTGTTCTTTCCAGTTTCTCATTAACTGGAAAGATTTAGGTACAAAGCACCCCAAACAACTCTTTTACTAACCTAAATGTGGTAAGTGTGCTAGGAAACTTTGTAGACAGCAGTTTTTGAAAGAGCAGGACAGTATCTTTTACCAACATAATCAAGGAGTCAACGAATCAGGAATTGAACAAAAAAAAGGATATAACAGATAATCTGCAGAGGATGCGAATAAGCTACATGCACAGAAAGACCAATTCTCTAGAAAAAGTAATATTGGCTAGGGGATGGTATATGTCCTGAAACCATTAAGAACAGACTGCTCTATGATTATTTAAAAGCAAAAATGACCACAAATATCTTGCAACACGTTTCATATAATCTAAAAGAGAAAAACAGCACAAAGAAATTGGAGTTGCAAAACCAATATGCCATATTTTACACCAAAGCATGGCAACACAAGCATGAAAACCATTTTATGTGATGGATTTATCAACCACTTCTAAAAAACATTACAACGTGAAGAAAATTACACATGACAAAGAAGAAGGAAAAAACTGAAGTTGGAAGAAAAATCAGAGTGAAACAAGAATCAGGCCTAAAA
>VZRE01001534.1:0-20855 GCA_013396775.1 Cephalopterus ornatus
TTGCATGAATCATCTTTATTTATCACAATGCATGAAGGATTATGAGTTCTTTGAAAAGAGATTCTGAGATCCAAGCATGTTTATGTGACAGAGGCATTGGCTGGGAAGTTGAGATGCAGGAAGGGGTGCATGCAGTCTTGCTTTGATTTATGAATAATCTTCTAAATACTTTGCATTTTGGTAAATCTTATGCATGGCATAGTAATTTGAACCTTTCCACGGACTTCCACAAAATTCTGTGAATTCATACTAGTTGAAGACATGGCTCAAAAAGTGGAGAGCAAAACTGAGATTATTTAGCTAGATCAGCTGCTGAAAAGAGCTCTTGTATGTTCATGTGTTCCACTAGCTATTTGGGTCTTGGTATTTGTTAGTTTGGGTTGCATTTTTTTGTTTGTTTTATGTTATTATGACTTCTCAAAAATATTTCATTTACGTTACACCTGTCGTAAAGTTCAGTTCTCAAACTAAGACAGTTGAGTGGGACACATTTCGGGATAGACAGCATGCTCCTGAAGAACTTCCTGATCCAATTGTGTATGAAATCTTACTTTGTTAAAAGTTCTGACAGCTCAAGTGCTGTCATGAAATTTTGTAATTGCACTTTTCTTAGGATAGCAGATGTCCTTGGTGTCCTGTGACTTGCATGTTTGTATGTGCTGTCCCCAATGAAGCTTCTGCTTTGTGGATTAAGGCAAAAGGGATAACACACTCTAAACCTCAAGATTTGGATTTAGAGCATAAGATAAAACAACTTGGAGGTTGCTCTTATTTAAGCCAGTGACTCTGTTACAAGTAAATATTCTTAAATATTACTTAAGCTGGGACAGCTATTTAGCAGGGAAAGGCCTCATAGTGTTCTGCATCCACAGAAATTCAAGATTATGAGCAACCTGTTGTGAAGGTCATTATCAGAGTGACTTTTTGGAATCAATACAACCGCACAGGTTTTCTTCCCCTAGGAAGACACACAATTACTCTATTTCATAGCAGCAGACCTTCAGAGGAATGAGCACAGCACTTTAGACCCATCAAGCATCCCAGCAGTAGCTCAAGAGCCTTTTATTAGTATTTTGTCTAACATGGGGCAAAATCACAACTTTACTCTCTTATAAAATGAAAAATTACTGCTGTTTGAGTGCTTAGAATTTTTGCTGTAGCAAAAAATACAGAACAAATCAGCAAATAAAAGTTTGATGGTAGAAGCAATATGTCAGAAACCATTTAGTTCTTGTCTTTGCTACACGAACAGAATTGTCTGTGACAGGAGAGATGACTAAGTGTAACCCAATATCCCATTTTAGAAACTTTTAGCTGCTGAGCTAAATTAAGGACAGCTCATACACCTTCATTTCTTGTAATTTCTTATACTGCTTCAGATTTCTTCAGGTAGAGCTGCTGTTATTGTTATTCATCAGAACTTTATTTTCTGCATTTCTCTGTATCGTGGTTTGTGACATGATGGTGCTCGGCACCATATGAACATATAACAAGAACACAGCTCTTGTATCATAAGGGAAGTTATGACCTGAATCAGTGAAGAATAAACTGATGTGGTCAGAAAAGGAAGCACCAGGAGCTGGTGCAACCAATACCAGATACAAGAGTCTGTGCACATCAGGGGACATCAGTGGCCTGTTCACTTCTGAATTTCCTTTACTCATCACTACAAAGAAGAGTTGTGAGATGTGTTTAAAGGAGTATAATACACTAGTTAGGAAAAAGTTCAGAAGGAGCTTTTCCCATACCTGAATTGCAGCTCAGGAAATAACGTGTCTGTATGTTAACAAAGGCAGAAGGAAAGATATGGAGGTGGGCTGGACAAATGGAATGGCACCAAGTCAGATTTCTGCAATGAAAATTATTTTTGTCTGTTTAGGGGTAAATAATTTTAATGGTTTATCATTATCCCTTTGCATATTATAAGTCATTATATTCTCAGTAAATAACACAGAAATATTACTTCCTCTACCTTACCTATCTGAGGGAAAAGATTGGGAAAAGAGAATCATATTGGTTGTCATTTCAGCTCTCTCACATGTCCCAGTAACATCCTTTACTCTCATGCAGTAGATTGGAGGAAGGAGGTATTTCATGTGAAGATGAAGCAAGCTTCTATTTGCATTATATCTTTAGAAGCACACAGGCTTAAAAAAAAATCTTACATTTGTTTCTGCAGTAGTAATAATCAGAAGATGGACGGTGGTGGGGGGTGTCAAAATATCCATGTTCTCCATTAATAAGTCACCTAACTCAAAATAGCCAATCTAAATCTAGGAAGAAAAAAAATCATTTTATCCTTCAGCTACTTAAATAATTTTTAATGAGAAGTTTGGTCTTGCTTGGAAAACAAAGAAGGAAGCAAACACGATCTGCAACAGTCTGCTCTCAATGTACCGTACAGTTTAGCAGCTGTTCTACTTGATAGCATAATCTTGAAACCATCATTCATGATGCAGAAAAAGTTCCAATTTAGTTAAAAATATCAAGTTCAGGCATATTTGGTGGCTGTTGTGTTGTTTCGTGTTGTGGGGTTCTGTGTAGATTGTCGCGAGTGCTGGATTAAATGTGTGCTGTTGAGAAGTAAAAGGAATAGCTTTCGAATCTTCAGCCTCAAAAACTCAGTGTGCTCTTCCTGAAATGCCAGATAAGCTCCTTCCCGTTTCTCTATCTGCACCACTAGTTACAGGGTTCTGAATGCCAAATCTTTGTCAGGGCCAGTCTTCCGCGCGCTCGCGGAGTTCTTCATGGTGATGTAAATACATGCTCAAAACCTAGCCACTAAGCATTTTGCCAAGTTTTCTTTGCAGAAGAAAACAGATATGAAATAATTATTTAGAGTTTGTTAGCTACACTGCTGCTGAATAATCTTCCTTAAATCCTGTGAGTTTGTGGGAGTGTGATATAGTCAATCTGCCAGGCCTCCCCACGTTCATATTTCAGCCATCCTGCCATCAACACACCTCTGTGAGATTGGTTAGGAGAACACATTAGCAACATCAGTTGTGGCGTAACACTTGGCTGCCTTTGACCCCAGTCCATATCAAAGTTCTAGGGAACTCCAAAAGTCTAGGGGTTGACCTTGAGTCTCCTCTGCCAGAGCTTCGGGGTAGGACCATTCTCCTCAGCTGTGGTGTAGAACACACTTTTTACATTTTGCCCATCAGGACTGCAAGGTATGTATTACATTGATCCATCTGCCCCTCAAGCCTCAGGACCACCATTTGTATAATTTGGCTGGAATAAAAAAAAAAAAGGATTTTTTTGCCCCATAGATACCGGTCTTTGGATAAAGCTTTCCTTTGTTGTCAGAATTTGTTCAAAGTACCAGCTTCCAAACCCAAATATTCTTTTGGAGAAGAAGAAATTTCTCATGTTTAAACTGTGTTTGAGGAACTTCTATTGAAAGGAAAACAGGCAAACTGTTTGCCTTTGTAATAAGGTCTTGTTTTCTCCTGTTTGCTGCCAAACATGTTTGTTATCCTTCAACATGTGGGGTTTATCCGTGACACATTTCTTCCCAGCTTTTGAGAGGCCTGGTCAATAATTGGGGCTGATGGAAGAGACTGTCGTTGGGTCCATGAAAATTGTCTATGAATGAATATAAGTATACCAACTTCCCTGCCACAGTATTTCTCAGAGTTACTACAGCATGAACAAGCTCTGTGCTCTCTGCACTGACAAGGGAATGCCTGAATACAGTGTTGGTTTGCAGTGTGGCATGCTGTGTTCTACCCTGCAAAAAAGAGGAATTGGTTGAACTTCAGTTTGTCTCTCTCATAGTCATCAGTAACTTGACAAAAAGGGGTAGGAACTTGCACTAGGAAAAATTCAGCTTTTCCACCATAGCTACTCCACACTTATGTTGTGATCTCATGTGGACTTTAGGTCAGTGATAGGTTGCATTCTACCTAACTGAGGTTGCGATGTTTCAATAATGTGCTCAGATAACTTAGAAGTTACCCAGTATATCAAGTCCTTGTTCTCTCTCATAAGCCTATTCTGGAACTTTTGTAACAGGCATTACTGCAGCTCTTCAGCACTCCATGTAGCTATCCTTCCTTTGTAGAACAGCCTCACAGTCCCTGAGAAACTTCGTTTTATATCCCAGGGGCCTCATAGAAAAGCACATATTATTCTGCTTTTACAAAATGTATTCGTTTTCCAGGCTCTGAAGATACACTCAGAGCATACCTATGCAAATCAATTGCCTTCAGAAATTTGATCCTGAGCTCTCTGTAACGAGCTTAAACATAAAAGAAGTGCCTCTCAGATACGGGATTTGAGGAGCAAGACCTGATAATGGTCAGAATTCATGTGCTCGGTTTAGCTTTTGATACTCCAAGGAGTTTCCCAACCCAGTTTGTTTGGCGCTTTTTTTGCCTTTTTTTTTTTTTTTTTTTTTAAATGCAAGCACTCGATACAGCTAGACTTGATTGCTATTTCTGAGTTCTGGTCTCCAAAATCTCCCAAGCACACATGCTGTAGTAAAGCTGCTTGCCTTTTGCCCACAAGCATTATTGTGGAACAACAAGTGGAGAACTCTGCAGGTTGTCTTCCTTGGTGGTACAGTTCCTCCCACGTGCATGAGTATGTATACTGCAAGGATGTTGCTCTGAGCAATCTGAAGATTGGTTGACAGTCTTTATTTCTTGCATGACAGTTCTAGATGTTATCAAACACAAAACATATTTGAACTTTCTGGTAAACATTTAGCATCTCTTTGAAATGCAAAAAAAAAAAAACAAAACACCAAACCCAAACATATCATGGCCCCATTCCATAAAAACTAGCAGCAGTGTTTTTAGATGCTCGGGGGCAAAATCATGTGGAAACATTTGGAACGTTCTCCTTCATTTCAGCCACTGCAGAAGGGTCTGCCAAATTCTATCCTTAGGGCATATAATTAATATAATCATATGAAGAAATTTAGAAATAGATAGTCCAATAGTCATGTCAAGAGTTGTAGCTACAATTGTGTTCTGAAAGGTGAAGGCTATAATATTAAACCGGCTGGGTGACTTCTGTTTGCATTTAAAAGCACCAGAAATGTGAACAACTGACAAAACATTTCCAGTGGCTTGATTCCAAAACGCTCAGCTCTGAGAGCTCCTGTGAGAGGAGCAGCTTCACCTGCCACCCATAACATGTGAACGCAGGCCCACAGTGACTCTAGCTGCCAGCAGTTCTTTTCTTGGGAGATTCTTATTGTGCTTTGCAGTTCATTTACCCTTATGAGTAAGACGTTTTCATTCCAAGTTGTAATTGGTGGTATGTGCTACAGAGATAAGGGTCTTTCAGTGCTGTCTTTTATGGTGTTGTTCAAGGTACAGCAGACAACATAAAATAACGAATGATTTCCTGGTGAGGAGACTCATCCAGGACTTTTACCCCTGAAATTATTGGAGTGAACTCACTCTGATGAATTTGCTGATCACTGGACTGATCTGGATCTACTCAAGAAGGAAAATACGGACAGCAAGGGACTGCATATATAGAGAAGCTCTGATGATAGTGGCAATGGAAAGAATGTCAGCATGTAGGGGATGGGAAAAACAAAAAATATCTCTGTGGTTAAGGATACAGGATGTAATTTTTAAAGTTACAAAACTTAGTTTATTTGGGAGTTTAGGCCACTCAATTTAAGTTTAAATTTCTGATAAACTTTGCATAATTTGCAATCTGTTTAGTGGTCACTGCTTGGAGGCAAGAAAAACAAACCTCTCATCTCTTTTCCTTCCAAAGGCAGGAAAAGAGGTACCTGCCTTTGAAATAACAGAGAGATGAAAAAGACTACCTGTCCAGCAGATGGGCTAGGAAAGATAGCCTGAGAACCACTGGCAGATGTATAGCAGGAATAAAAACTAGAGTATAATCTTTCTAAGCTCAGTATTTTTTATTTGATCCATGGATTTACATGCCTGTAAGCTAGTTGGATCTGACAGGATCAGATAGTCTGTAGGCCTGGGTTTCATTCATCAAGTTGCGCTCTCCCAGTTTGAAACTCTTTCTTGGAAGGTGAGAATCCATAATCCAATTGCCATCAGCTCACACAAGATTTATGAGACCTCCCCAGACACTTATGTCCACTTTTGCTAAATCCCACTAGCTGTCAGAGTTGAACTCTGAAAAATAAGGTGAGGAGTAAAGGGTGTGAGATGTTGCCGTACTTCAGTCCTAAACAGCACTGGAAAGTTTTGGATGTATGCAAAGTAGTTAACTCCTGAATTTACTATTTATATTTCTGGAAGCCTTATTATGCCTCAAGAGTCCTAGGGATTGATGAGCCTACATCAGCTTCAAAATAGGAGCTCTAGTCTGCGCTGTGGTAGTTACTGTAGTACAAAACAAAGGGCACTTGAGAGTTGGCACCGATGGGTTTCCCTATAGTGTCCAACTGGACAGAGAAAAAAGAGTGAGAACGGAAAACCCTGCTGAATAATCTTTGAAGTTCATACATTACTTGAAGGGGCATTAGAAAGAAGCACCTCTGTCTAGCTGCAGAACTAAAGGCTAAAGCCCCTTAAGCCTACTCATGGCAATCTGTATCCAGCTCATGTACTGGAAGGAGTAGCTTTAAGCTTGTGGGGGAAAATGAGGTTGTTGGGATGGAGGAGTTTCTTTGCTCACTAAAATTCTGAAAGTTGCCTCTGTTCTGTCTACTAAACGTTTCCATCACTTTCCACAGGGTAAGTGTATTTTGTAATCAGCGTACTATTTCCTCGGTTCCTCTTTCTGTGGTGCGTAGCAGTAGCAGTTACTTGTGGCGAAGACAGCTTGCGTGGGAGTTTACAGGGGTTATTGGGAGGCAAAAGCTGATGGGAGACTGCAGAGAAACTGAATTAGTACCTCAGGGGAAAGTACAGTTCATCTTAGTGCTGATATATGTGCACTGTCTCTAACAAAGCAGCTTGCCGTGTCCACCCCAAAGCAGGGCTGGAAGGGGTAAGAGACAGAACAAAACAGAACCTCTCAGAGATCACAGCCATGGGCATGACTACTACAAAAGTTTGTTCATCTCCCAGGTGTTGTTCCATTTCCCCACGTCCAGATTGGCCCTTTGGCATTACTGAAGAAAACAGCTTAATCTAAAGGACTAAGGTTGAGTGTAAAGTCTATAAAGTATTAATTGACTTAGAGCCATTAAGCCTCACCCTGGCTTGCACCCTCAGAGCCAACCAATGTTGCAGCATCCCTGTGGCAAGGAGAGTGTGCTGTTCAGTCCAGACCTGGGTTGCAGGAATAAAACTTGCCCTTTGTGCCCAGAACGCAGACAAAGTTTGGGAGCTATTAAGCTGAAGGAAGTGAGCAATGGAAAGGGAGGCAGGCTTTCAAAGGAAGTGTGTGGTGGGGTGGTAAAACTCGAGCAAAGCAAGTATGTGATATCCAGAAGGGATGAAGACACTTATTGGATCCACATGTCACAACAAAGAGTAAGGGAATGAAATATGCTTAAATGTGGGCAGATAGGGAGACCCAGCATGTCTCTCAGACAGATCCTGAACCCCCAGAAGCAAGAATTCAGCTCCATCTCTCTAGGACCTCCCTCTAAGTGCTCTGAAGCCTTAATGTAATCCCCTCTGAAGCTCAGAAGCCTTCACCAGTGTGTTCTGCAGACTACAGGCCATTTTAGTGGGGGAAAGATGACTGATGGTCACAGAATGTAAGCATCTCACTTCTAGTCAGGATTCAGCTACTTCCTATTTTTGTTTTTCCTTGCTTTTTCTCTTATTACATCTACAGGGCTGCACACGGTCTTAGGAAATGGCTGGAGAGCATCACCCTGTTAGAAGCAGAGAAATCACCTTTTCTCTTCCGTGATTTGATTTTAGCCAAGAATTCCAGAGTTTCCTTCTTGCACACTGGAAATAACTGTACATGAAGTGTTCTGTTCTGGAGTACCTTTATAGTTTAGCATTTTTTTTTAACTTTCTGAGTTAGCTTCAGAACACTCAATCCCCAATTTTTTGTGCTTGAGGAATGGTTTGTCTGTCTGCTTCACAACAGCAGTAATGACCACCCTGCAAGGCAGGAGGCAGAGAACAGTTGAAACTTTATTTCCCCTGTGGAGCTTTCTGAGAAAAATGCTACCTAACTCACTTTGCTGATACTTGGTGAATCAGAGGAAAAATTTTTGTTGTTAGTTTATATTAATAGAAAACACATCCCAAACAAAACTGCGTTTTACAAGCCTCTATGCATCTCTCTGAGTGGTCGCATATGCCACAGAAAACCAGTTTGCTCCTTTTAGAGCTACTGAGAAGTACAACAAAGGAAAAAGACTGCAGTTTTTGAAGTAGCTTCTGTTACTCCTGAACAGCTGGAATAGTATCATTTGTTCATGTGCTGCATGACTTTTGAACTCAGAAACATCTAAGTAACTTGAAATTTCATTATCCTTAATACCATTTTCACCAAAAAAACCCACTGCAAATGAAAGTCTTTATAAGTACAGTCAATTAAAGAAACCTTTGAAAAGTCTGAGCCAGATTTTTTTGTAATTACTTTTGAATAAGCTATTGTGTTTCAATTAATAATTCCATAGGAACTCTATCACATTCTAGTTCTGTATATTTTCTGCAGAATAACAAGATTTTTCCCATTTCTGGAAGAGTAGCTGAGCAGTAACTATTCCACAGATATGTGGTAGTAACACATGGCGGTGAAGGAAGGAGGGACAAGGAAGTGTATGCAGGGAATCCTGTTATCTGAGGCAGTGCGGTAAACTCTCATGCTGGACACAAACCAGATTTGGAAATGTGCAAGACGCAGAAGGAAAAGTCTCAGGAGCTATATCTGTCTTCCATGAGTAGTAAGTTACCCATTATCAGCTGGTGGGGTAGAACCTCATGGGCCCTGTCTTCAGCTAAGCTATTGTGTTCAGCACTTTGTGGTCTGTGACCCTCTTGGTCTCTGGCAGGGAAGATGTCATTAGCAAGTCAGCCTTGGCATCAGAAGACTAGCGCTTAAACATGCTTAAATTATTCACAGGTAGGTGTTTTTCTGATACGAATACCTAGTTCTGAGACCTCCAAATAGGAGAGTGTCTTAACTGAGAAATGATGTCTTGAGAGGCGTGTTTCTGATGAAGCAACCGAGCACCCTCAGTTACCGCTGCTGCCAGGACCTGGCAGTCCACCCCTGAAGGAGAAGGATGTGGGAGCCATGGGCTTCACTCCCCTAACGATTTTTAGTTTCTGACTGTGTTAATTGTGAGTTGTAATCTCTAAAGAGTGTTTGGAGAGATGGGCAGATTAATGAGCTGGATTAAACTTTCATTAAAATTTATCCCCTAATTCTCATTGTTTGGGTAGGACAATTTGGGAAACTAGGTCCCTCTGGGTCATACCCACCTGGGTATTTTTATCTCCCTTTTAAAACTGATCAATTGGACAACTTCAAAGGGGTATGAAAAGAAATGTTTGTAAGGCCTTGACCAGAAGGGAACTATTTGCATACCATTATAGGACATTGTTTTAATATTTCCCGGTAGAGATTTGTGCTTACCTTTGAGCACAAATTTTGAACAATTTTTAAAACACGAGCGAAAGGAGCAGTGCCCCTTTTGAGCCTTTTCTTCCTTTGGATGAATGCATCAAAACTCCTGAAGCTTTCTGGGTTACTTCTGCTGCATCTGATCATTATGTTTAAAGCTCACTGCTGCCTAATCCTATGGAGAGTCCAGTAGACTGGAATGATGCTGGTTAGCTGTAGGTGATGGAAAAGCCTCTTCTGTAATGGGTGGTGTTGGGAGCCTTTCCTAGTTCAGTTTATTTAAAAATAGGCACAAGCTCTTTGATGAGGCGTCGAGTATGGTTTTGGTTTTTCTGCCTTCCGAAGAAGAACCACACAAGAAGTCTCATGGCAACTACAACCAGCTGCTGAAGCCATGAATTTTTATGAAGGGATTTCTGGCAACCACATTAAATAATGCCTTGAGCCGACATATCGGCTCTCTGAAGCAATTTTTATATCAACAGCACTGCAGATGGGTGATTTGTTGCAGCGCTGGCTGACATTTGAAGTTATGAGCTCCTACAACAAAAGACCCTTCTACTTGTCCATGTTTGCAAGTTTGCAGTTTCTCTTCCACTCCGGGTGATGCTAGTACATAGAAGTGTGGAAGAGAGAGGAGGAGAGAATATTATTTCACACCCCGCAGGACTCAGTTGGAGTATCAGTGTTAACACCAGTTGAATTTCTTTCCATCTTACTACTGGTTCTACCTTCTAAGCTATTGGAATTCTTCACACCTGTGGCTACTTCGAAATGGCCTCTAAAAATGATGGTCATCAAGAGTTCACCCTTCAGTGACTGATATCTCAGACCAAATCAGCCCATATTATGTCATTCAGCAATACTAGAAGAAAAAGTTCTGCTTCCCCTTTATATGCATCACCTGCAAGCTTTCAAGGCTCAGGATGGGAAAGTTTTAAGTGTTGTAGCAAAGGTTGTGTGCAGGTAGATGAAAACAGAATCTATTCTGTAGAGTGCAGGAGAGACTTTTTGGTAAACGCTTCGGGAAAGACATGCCATAGGAAGCAAGCCAGTAGGTTCATTTTATTGCAGTCATTCTTCTCCATGTTGTTTATCGAAATATGAATTCTGTGATTTTCACTTCAAACTCCATGGCACTGAAAAATTCCAGAATCCAGAGTAAGATTCTTCTTCAAGTTATAGAATTAAAACTATTGTATTCACCGAAGATATAACCACCACCCCACTTTGCCAGCATTGTTTTTATTTCAAGAGGCTGTGTCCTATCGGATTTCTGCAGCTCATCTTAGTGCTGTGAAGTGTTGTGGTTGCAGTTGTAAAGGATGCTCATAAATGTTCTGCTAACCGTTAAAACCTGGTTCAGGTGGTGGTTTTAATTTCTGGTTCTATTTGAAAGCACCCTGAACCCAGGATGCATGATGATGCTCCTTACTTTGGAATTGTGGATTGTCTGATAGCAACGTAGAAGTAAGCTGGGTTTGCATTTAAAGGCTTATCCTGTATGAAACTGAAAAAGGGAAACAGGGGCACAGAAGGGAAATGATGCACATGCAGATTCAGAAAGCACTGGTGACAGAACCAGGAAAAGAGCTTTGCACCTGGTTCTCTAGGTCATCAGTACCCACCGGCAACACTGTCTCCCAAGGTTTCATCAAACTTCTTTTCCTTTGACCATGTTTCCTGATGGACGCACACCATTTGGTTGTGGTTTTCTGCAGGGTGGACCCAAGCCTGTGATGTTTATGGAGCTGAAGTCCACTGATCTGTTATATGCTCTAGGAAAGCAGTATATAATCACCTACCTGCCTTTGCTTTTGAAGCTGCTCAGTACAGCCTTGGGGTTTTTCTATGTGGGTGACCCAAAGAGTTTTAGCAGACTGTCAGGCACATGAATTTCATATTCCTTGCTGGTGTTCTTCCTGTTTGATTACAGCACAGCTATACGGAGCTTAAACTGCAATAAAATGGTTTCAGTTAAAACTGTACATAATGATCTCTGATTTCCTCTTGGGAACTACAGTCCTACTTAATTATTTTCTGCATCCTGGAGTTTTGTTATTACTTTATGCTTGGACTTCTCTTTTAGCCAGTTCTCCCTGTTTGTCCAAATGCCCTCACTCCTTCCATTTTCGGAAGCATGATATTTGAGAGCATTTCTTAAGAAGTGGAAACCTTCCTAGAGCTTTGTGCTGCCTTAGTCAGAATACTTTTAAGGATAACCTCTCATCTGTGTGAGTGAGTAACTGAGACAAGGCCCATATGTCCCAAGGGAAGGAGAACTTGGGAAATGGGAGCCAGCATTGACTGTTCAGCAAATAACAAAACCCTCTTGGCTTTGTTCACATCAAATATTTGTGTTTGCCAAGAGAGGCAGAAACTTCTGCGTGACTATTTAGAATGCCACCTGCTCATTTAGCATTATGAATTGCATCTAAGCCTTCTTTTAAATTAATCCTGTCCTCAAAGAATGGCTATTAATTTCGTAGGAGGAAGTGCTCTCTTACACAGATTATCCTCAGCAATCTGTACATATTTCTTAACTTCTTATTTCTCCCCCATGCTGGGAAAAGGAATGTATAGGCCCGGCTCTTCATCAATGCAATACTTAATGCTTATTCTTCATAAATAGAGAGCTATGCTGATGTATAGTTGACTCTTTAACTAATGGGTAAAAATCAATGTTGTTATTGCACCTCTCCAGCTGGAATCAAATGGAAATTGTTTTGTGCAAATATTTTATTTACTTTGAAATACGAAATAGAAATCATTATAAAAATCACAAAATATTTTTCCTACATGATCCAAAACAAACCAGAGTAGATGTGTTTTGCCAACTGCACTTTCCTGTGCCTAAACCAAGGTCTATATTACACAAGCTGTGAGAGGTATGAAGGTGAAGTGGTGAACACCTAGTACCTCCCCCTCTGCCTGTTCTTTCTCCCAAACAATTGACAGATGAGCTGAAATCCCTTAGTGTAAAAACAGGGTTATTTCTGTGTGTCTTTTTGAGCCTTAAATATATATTTTGGTCATATATACATGTTTCTTTCAATAACCATGAAAATTAGGTAAAACAAAATGAAGGAAATATTAGATCGTTTGCTTTATAAACTTTCTTTCAATGCAAGGGAGCAAATATTTTCGTGCGATAACCTTTCTGATAAAATCTTTGGGGCTGGCAAATTGAACTGAATCGCTGAAAAACGGCAGGACAGTTCCAGCTTTTGTTGCAATAGGAAAGGTGAGAACAGTGTTACTCCAAAATCCCAGAAACCTCAAGATTGTGGCACTGCTGAGTTCTGGAGTGCACCCCCTCTGCTGGGGGCGGGAGGTGGGGGAGACTTCAGGAAGTTTTATTCTGCGGAGCTTTGTAATCCTCCTCTTCCCTGGAAGCTGGAAGGGGACAGCTGGGGACACAGCAGGCAACCTTTCAATTAAGTGGAAAGAGTAGGAAATTTTCCACTGACAGTTTTTTCCCTTCTTGAACTGACAAATTTGAAAAACTGAAAACTACTAGGGGGGAAAAAAAAAAAAAGAGGTAGTTCTTGCAAAAACAAGCTGATAACCTTCTGCCATGAAGTGAATTGATAAAGATTTGAGATTTTTCTACTTAGTTATTTCTGAATATTAAAAATTGGGGCTTTTTTCCCAAGCCAACCTTTTTTTTTCACACTTTGATTAACTGGTTAAATAAAATCTTAAATAAAGCAAAATTTTGAATTCGAAATTTATGCTTTTAAAAACTATATAAATAAGAATTTCAGCCTGAAATATATTTGGAATTGTTGGTTCATGAATATGCAATTTGGGCGTGATTTCAAATTTATGTTCTGATTTGGGAGGGATTTTCAACATCTCACATATACTTGCGGAATACAAAAGCCATTCCACATGCAGCTGCTGGATGCTGTAGTGAGAGTTTGGAAAATGTGGATCCATTCCCTTAACTTGACAGAGGTTATCCACCAAATTCCTTTCACTTTGGCTGTCAAACTGCTTTTGTAGTAATACATCTTCCTTTTTCTTCACTGACCAGCAACTGAACTAACACCTGAAAAGTAATAAAGTCTTAATTTTCTTAGTTTTCAGGACATCTTTTCTGTTGAAGTATAAAAGCCTATTTTGCATCACATAAGGGTGGAAAACATCCCAGCTCCCTTCACAAAATAGTATGCACAGAGAAATGCGTGTGCGTACTTTATCCATACTTCAAAACAAAAGCTGTGGTTTATGAAGTCTTTCTGAATCCTTTGTGCTCTGGTTGTGGGCAGAGATGATTGAATTCTAGCCAAAGATTTAAAGAGGGCACTGTTAAGTTTATTAAACATCTGGGAGGCATACCAGGTTTCCTGCAAGTCATCTGGCACAGAAGCTTCTTATTATAACCAGTGCTTTGAGGTTTGCAGTTACAGTTACTAAGAGCCTTCACTGCTGCAGGTTGAAAGGATTAATTTCCTCCGTGACATGCTCTGACATGGTTGGTATGGTTGGAAGTGACAGAAGAGAATGTCTTTCAAGCTAACAGATCATCCATTATATTAGAGGCCCAGACTGGCTACACGCCAGGCACACACGCCAGAGAAATAAACAGTGCCAGTAAAAACTTAGAGCAAATATAGTAGGATCAGTTTCTAAGTTCAATAATCCATTAAAATGGAGGCTATTTTGTCCTTGTGATACATGCAGTACAAGAATGTGCCGTCCAAAAGCAGTCCAGAGCTCTCCAATTCCTCTTCAGCAGCCCAGGGAGCGTTTATGAACATTCCAAAATTCAGAAGAAGGATTGATTTTGGCTTTGGGAGAAGGTGGTTTATTTGTTTTGATCTAAGGTTTGGGTGGTGGTGGGGGGGGTTGTTCTGTTGGTTTTGATTTTATTTCTTTTTATTTCTTTGTGCTTTTTTTTTCTGAAGATTTCCTTTTTCTCCTCCTTGCTCTTTCCTGTTATTTTCCTAAACCAGTGAGTCTGTTCCTTACAGCCCAGATCCCAATTATACTGCAGTATGGGGAAAGATGTTCAAAGCTTCACTGGCCAGAGATCAGGCCTCACTGCCTGGAATAGCAAAATGTGGCTGTTCATCCATGCAGGATGAATCTGGAGCTGAAGTCACCCCTCCAGCAGCCTTTCCCAGCCTCCAGGATGGCAAAATTTAGTGCACAAGGGGGTTCTTTTTGGCTGCCTGGGGGAGTGTATTGAGTCTGCATGACATTATTATTCAAACCCTTAAACCTTTGTCAGATTGTTAATGTCTTAATGCTTATGCAAGGGTCAGAGACTGCTGGCAGATGTCAGAGTAAATGGGAGGCTGTCAATAGGAAAATTACTTACCATTCACAGTGTGATTGCTGCAGTCTGTCATGTAGCATATGAGAGGATGTGAGACTGAAAGAGGAAAGGATGGGGAGGCAGGAGGAGTTGTAAATGTTTCCTTGTCTTGAGGAAGGGAGGGAAAAGCCTCCAGCAATAGCAAACATAAATCAGTAACCAAACAGAAATAAACATCCCAATATCAAGCTTTGGAATAATGCTACTAAAGGAGAGGTATTTTAAAGCTTGAGGCAGATGGCATTGACGCATTCAGAAGCATTTGCAGTTATCCACCAGGAACAGAAGCCAGACTATGTTTATCAGGACTCCCGTTTCTCCTGTACTTGTACATCATATGTATAAAAAGAGACAAGGTTCTAAATGAGAGATTTTACCCATACTTAAAGACAGTAATTGTGCAAAATATATTATTTTTTATAGATAATCTGCTTTGCAGTCAGGCATACTTACAGTCCACAAGGTTCTGACCCCTCAAGCCACAGAGGACTTGGGGATCAGGATTTAGTTCTGTTCTTGGTGTTAGATGTTCATGTGCTGCATCATCTGACTTTGAAAATGTCTCAGTTTCTTTGTCTTTAAGACAAGGTGGAATATTTTTCAAATTTGCATGTAGCTGTAAAGATTTACTACTTAAGATATTTTAGGGAGGTTTTATATAAATAAAAAGAAAACAATTATTTCACTCTGGGCAGTTTATTCCTTTGGGTGAATTAAATAGAAGTAATTGATAATGCAAGTGATTGCAATGGAAAAACAGTGTCTTTTGGAAATAAAAGCTGGGATTAATCCATACTGAGTCAGGATCAGCTTCTGTATCTCCCGCTTTTTTTATCTCCTAGCCTGTGAGAAACATCAGGGACTAGTGAAACATCAGAGAATCATTTTGATTGGAAAAGATCTTTAAATTAACCTATCAAGTTAACGTTGACACTGCCAAGTCCACCACTAAACCACGTTCCCAAGTGCCACATCAAGACATTTTTTAAATACCTTCAGGGAGAGTGACTCTCTTGCTCGATCACGCATCGAACTGCACTTCTTTTGGTGGTTTTGGTCTTGTAAAGAGTCCCAGTAGCACTGGCAAAGTTATGTTCTCTCCAAAGTAAATAAAGCCATTTTCCTTTACACACTGCCTTGGCGCTAACATGAAGGGCACGGAGAATATAGAAGAATCTCTCCATCATGTCAGTTCTGATGCCCACTGCACTGAAGAGGATCATTTCAGTGCAGGTCCAGCTCAGTCCCTGAAGTTTGGGACTGATGTTGTCAGTTGTAAGAAGGTCAGTGAGAGTTATGCTGACAAATTCTCACCTGTGCTTGTAGGGCAGGCAGAGAGTTTTCAGAAATCAGGAGGTTGTCTGAATTCAGGCAGTTCTTGCATTAAAGGCAAAACATTACAGACAAGTTAGAGGGAGCATATTCTTTTGATTTTCAAGACCTGTCCAAGGCTTTGTCAGAGAGCATTTTCCTTCAAAAAGTAACATTAAGAAATCAGAAAGCTGTAGTTAACACAGGAACATGAGCAATAACAGTAAATTTTTTTGTCCACTACCTTTTCAGGAGAGCATAAATAATTTCATCTGAATTTTGTCCTAGCCTGAAGCAGGCACCTGCCATCAACAATTCTAGCTGATTACTTAAATTCTGACAAAGTCGTAAACAGCTCAGACCAGTGTCTCATTACAAAAAATCTGTTACGGGAACTACTGTATGCCTACCATTCAAGTGCCTCGACTACTTCTATAAATGTTCACACACAACACTTGCACTGTCACATTATCCATCTAAACTTTGAAGACTGGGCTTCAATCCCTCTATCAAACCACTGAAGTATGCACTTAATTTCAAACTTGAAGCCAAGGCAAAGTTTAAGTGATCTGCTGGACTGAATTCCTCTGATCTATGTTTTTACAATGTGAATTAAATTTGAAGCAGTTTTTTGAAAATTCAAAGTGGTCAAGAGTTCTGGTACCGAGGTCTGCAAATATTTTTACAGATGTCTCAGATTCTGCTGGTGTTTTAATGATTTCAATAGTAGTTCTGTGCTCAGGTTTAAACATTAGTGTTGCCAGACTAATGCTTGCCTTTGAATTTCAGACAATGGTCTTCAGACTCTAAATCCTTCCCTTCCATCCATTTGCACCAAGAGTACTCTTTGTGTATGGGATTCTGCTGAGTACTTCTTGAAATGCCAAATATGTTGTGCACTCTTTACATAACATGACTTCTCTACAGTGACTTAAATGCTACTTTTCATTGACTTTTGTCTCATTTAAAACCACAGGCTAGTTTTGGCAAACATTAAGAGCTCTTAAGTGATTTGTAATCTGTTTTTAATATGATCGTAGTTCAGGTTCAAACTGAATAAACACAGGGCTTAAATGAAACCTGCTGTCTTTCTGCTTTATTCGGGAAACTGCTACAAACCACAGGGTAAGGGCTGATATATTTGTAAAGCAACAAGTATTACAATGAAAAAAAGATGGGCATTGACTGTTTTAATTATTATTCTTCAGTAGCCTTTTGGAGTTACAGGAGTCAGAAAGCAGCCTGTTTAGCCAATTGTTTCACATTGGTCTGACGGAGAACTGTCCAGACAGTTACTTGCTGAAACAGGAGAGAATGTTCTCTCTTTATGTTTAAAATTCACCATCATTTACCTGTTTTACAGACCGTGCTTCCATGACCAGTGAAAGATTACTGGGTAAACTGAGGGAAATGGTTTCTGATTTATCACTTGGAAATTAGGAGTGTTAGGCTGGGGCACATAACATGGGATCAGGATAAACCCAGAGACAGGGAGAGTGTAGATTGTTTTATCAGTGCACAGATTTTCAACCGCATAACAGAAGTTAGCCCACAACAGAAGTTGAATGGAGTTAGCAACTCTATTTTCAGTATTCCCAGGCTTGGTGATTTTTCTAAAGCTTCTTTCCTGAAGTTATCTGATGCCATTAAATATGCTTCCTCCTCTCCACCTTCTTCATAACTTTGAATTCTTGTTTCTTGGAGAGATACTGGATATATGAATATGTTGATTTGAAGCTTATTAGCTCAGCTATTAGTCACCAGAAAAGTAAACAGAAATATGTTGAAAAAAACACATGAGTATTGAAATTTTAAAGCTCCTGCTTCTTCAGCAGTTGATAGTGGCATTGCTGTTTCAATTTGCCTTTTCTGGAGAGGGTCTGAAAGCCCAGGAGCCTGATTACAATTAACCAGAACTTTAGTTTGTTTGCCCAGAGACTTCATGAGTCTAACAGAGAGAAAAATCATTTTTCTCCTAAAATCCAGCTTGTTTTGAAGAAGCACATTCCATTTCCACATGCAGATCAATAATATGTTTTTATAGTAATAATGGAGGTAAGATGGGGCTGTGGATGAAATTTTCCACAACTCAAATACCCAAGCAAAGCAGAGGCCTGATCTGCAATCCAAGCACATAGCCTGTATTTCTAGCATGGTCTAGGGTCTCATGTTAAAGCCCAGCCCAGATGGGTTTCCTGCCATCAGATCCAGCCATGAGACCCAGACCTGGACTTTAGGAGAACATTGCCTGCACAGAACTTGTTTAGTGGACATTGGTTTAATTGGTTAGATCACCCACCATCTAGTTTATTTGGCTTTGTTTTTGCTTAATTCCCTTAATCTGCATTGCTGTTGTGAGAAGTACCGTATCAAAATGGGAAGAATAAATAAGCAAAACACCTGAGCAATGAAGACCAGGCATGTTCTGCGCATGAAGCGTTGGCTTATGACTGCACTTCTTACCTCCTCCCAATTTTTGATCCCCTCTCAACTCTTGCCAAATTATTCATAACCACTTGCACTATACTGCAAATGTGGCCTGAGCAACACCAAGCACAGCAGATAAAATACCTCCTCACTCGCTTAACACAGTACCTGCCTACAGCCCACGCTGAGCTGTAGCATTTCCCAGTCTCACAACAGCTCAGGGGCTCTGATTCACGCACAGTGTTGTTCAGTGCACCACCCGTTGCTCCCCTGGGGGAGTCCTCTCTGCCAGGCAGCCCACAGGCTGCCTTGGCTCTCGTCAGCTTGCATCAAAACAAACCAGGATAAATGTGTCTGTACATGCAATTACTTCAGTAAAATATTCCCACTGTAGTCAAAGATCTTGTGTGAGAACACAGGATACAAGGGGAGGGAAAAACAACCTTTCTCCTTGAAACTAGGGGAGGCAAAAAAAAAAAGTGGGGAAACACTTTATCTGGATGAAGTCTAAATCTTTTTTCCATTAGATTTCTTGTATGTATGTTAACAAGGGTTATCTGATGAAGAAAATCGTGGAGGTGAACAGGAACAAGAAAGCTAAGTAGTTTATTGCATTGAGAAACCCTTCACAGGGAGGAATTGGATGCAGAAACATCACAGAGCAGAACCCAAGGAAAATATGTACCACCATCCTCTGACATATTCATCAAAACGGGAGAAGTACCAGGATATGTGTGAAAGTGTTGTGACGTCTGACATGGCATTGTGTAGTCTTCCTTCAGAAATAACATTGCAATGTCCTTTCATTATGCTTCACATCATATGTGACACTGTCCAAAGGGAAAGAGTGGGCTTTTTTGTGACACCAGAAGTTAAAGACTTGCAAGTAATTTCTAGGAACCACAGTGAGATCATATGCACCCCTAAGACCCAATTTTAGAAAGAGAGTTGTGTGCACAAAGGCTCTTTGTGTTGGGATTCCCTTTACTATTACTTATCTTGCCAGTACAATTACTTTAAAAATAGTTTTTACAAGTGTTTCTTTCTAGACACTGTATTTAAAGAAATGGAAATGCAGGTAGGCAGGGTTGTGTGGTCGCCCACAAAATCCTCCTGGCCAAAGGATGTCAGGTTTATGTGCTCCTTCTATGCTTGAATGTAGAAATAGTAGCTAGAGGCACTTGTCTTTCAAGCTTCAACTACCGGGGCAGTTTTTTCTTCAATTATTGAAAGATCTGACACATATAGCTAAGCCTCACATGTAAAATAGGGGCTCTGACCTGGCTGCTGCCACTTGGTTGGAATATCTTGATTGGATGTTCCGAGGAGTAACTCCAGCTCGGTGCCCAGGGGCAATCCGAAAAAGAAAATTGAGCACAGATCAGGAAATGAGACGAGGGATTGGAGAGCAGGGAAAGTTGGAGTACTGCTCCCTAAATCTGAGTTTCAGCTGCACCTTGAACTGTGCATGTGCAGCTCATTTCCCTCATCTCAGAAGGTTTAGAAGTATTGCATAAAAGTTGGTAAAGGATAACAAGGATAGTCAGAGATTTGGACCCTGTTCATAGAGTGACTGGGTAAACCTGGACTTTTCAGCCTGGAAAAGTAAGAAGTGACTGAGAATGCTATGCATCAAGTTAAGAGAACTCAAAGTGCTCTGGAGAGAGCACATAGGAGCGAAGTGTTTGTCACTCCATGCAATGAAATACTAGATCCAAGCTAGTAAATTGAGTTGCAGCAAAACAAGGAATCACAGAATCACAGAATATTCTGAGTTGGAAGGGACCCACAAAGATTGAGAGGGGGTGAGGAGTTGTAGTGGATCTGTGTGAGTCCTTTTCAAAGATTATTGTGTATGAGCCGCTGGGGGAACTAGATGAGTACTGGAAAGAGAGACCTCCTGAAGAAAGAGCACCGAGCTGAGGAAATCCGAGGGAATCCAAATTTTTCGGCTGTGCTGGAAATACAACCTGGTAGACTGGTCAGAGGAGGCATTGTGCGTGTGCATCCCGTTCCTGCCCATCTGTAAAGCATCCTCTTCCGACCGCTGCCAGCGGAATGACGCAGGGCCGGCCGGGCAGCGGCCAGTCACACACCAGTTCAGGTCGAGCCTGCCACCAGGACCTCCGACACCTGCCCGCCGGCGACCCCAATCCCCTGCCTTCCCGAGGGCCGGCTCCAGGCGAGCCGGGACCGCGCTCCGCCTCCTCCGGCAGCACCGGCGCTGCGGCGCGGGCGGGGCGGGGGAGCGGCGCTTCCCGGCGCTCCGCCTGCCGCCGGGAGATTCCCGTGCGGA
>VZRE01001534.1:20901-71174 GCA_013396775.1 Cephalopterus ornatus
AGACGTGCTGTGCTGTGCTGTGGGCCATGAGTGCGTGAGAGCAATAGCGCAGCGTCTGGGAACGGGAGCGCCTGCGGCCGCTTCCAGGTACAGTCCGTGAGTCTGCGGTACCCGAACGTGCGTCTTGTCCGTCCATCCCTCCATCCGTCTGTCCTCTTGCCAGCCCCGGCAGGATGGTCTCATTTTACCCAGTTCTGTACAGCCAGGGCAGCTCTTCTGTGAGGGATCAGCATACTGGGGAGGGGAGAGAGACTTCAGCCCAGCGGAAAAAGCAGTCGGCGTTGCAGTGATTGGGTCCTTCTCCCTGTCCCCTTCCCTAAAGTAAGATGGAACAGCGTCCTAAAACTACACGATGTGATCTTTCTGTGGCTATAATCCTTGGAGAAGCTTTCCTGGTTTTTCTTTAAGCCCGTCAGTTCAATTGGTGGCTAGTTTTCTTGGATGCGAAGGATGGAAAAGCACTAATTTACCAGATTGTGGTTGTAGGGATGTGTTAAATGGGTGTGTGGGCAGGATACGTGTGTGCGTTTGTGTGTGGTGTCACATAAGGATGTTAATGGGCTTGTCTTTTGCTGGGCATCTGCTGTGTTTGACTGTGGTAAAACTTTAGGTTCCTGTGCTGTGTGAGGTGGCAGCAGTTCAGGGGTAGAAGAAGAGTCAGGGATGTTTAAATGACCCAAGACCAGTGTGTTGATTGTCAGCTACATCTCCTGTGTTGTGCTTAGTCCAGACTGGAAACTAAGGCAACTCAACAAGCAGTGCCTCCCTGTCTGCCTGTGCGTTAAGCTAAATATAGCACTGAGGGATGAGGAACTCTTTCAGCGGAGTTCCCCTGAATAGAGCGGAGGAGGGCTGACTCCTCTCAAAGGGCGAGAATGGCCTGAAAAATCAAAAGAGCCAGGAACAAAGAGGCACTCTGTACCTCAGGCAGCTATCCGTCTAGGCGAGGAATGTTGGGGGGGTTGCTCTTTCAGTGAGATTACAGTCACGGTGGGCTGAGATAACATACCATCTGTGGGAGGTTGGGACTTGGGCAGGCAGGACTGGGTCTCTAGGTTGTCTCTGTATTTTGAAAGCTGACAATAGCTTTTTGAGGTATGGGTTCCTCACGCTTATCTTACAGCTTCCAAATGAGATGCCTTTGAGAGAAGCTGGTAATCAGCTGAAAATCAAAGCTAAATGTGCTCAAGACAAGTAGCTAACTGGTGAGCTGTGCTGGAGACAACTAATAGGTAAGACCCAGCGCTGATTTTGGATAACGCAGTGGGAATATCACTCCTTTAAACAGTCATGACCGAAACAGGGCACTGTAGGTTTTGTTAAATCTTTGTAAAAGAGGAAATGAAGTACTGGTTTAGCAAGGGTTAAGCTTAGAGTGGTGCCACACGTGGAGTAAACTGGTTTTTTTGTATGGTACAATGAATCCCTGCTGGTTTACGTTCTTCATGGTTTCTTTCTGATGAGATTTTTGGGGACAGCACGCTGTGTTGATACCTGTGCCCCAGTTGTATGAGTTATCTAAACAGTCTGTAGGGAATGCAGAGTCACCACACCTGTTCATGGTCTGCGGGGTGAGCTGCTGTCACACTGTGTCAGAAATGACAGGCACAGTTCAACGCTGGAGCATCACCAGGGAAGGAATAAGAACTGAAAAAGCTGACAATATGGGATTTTATTTTTGTAACTCAGCACAGTTAAAAAGTGAGTTCTTCCTGGGGTGAAGACAGGAAGGAGGTATGTGTGGATCATATTGCCAGTTTGTGCTACATCACTGTAAGGGTCTGGTGTTATGACACGTACTAGAGCTGGGTGGAACAGGATGCCTGCATTTCAATGGAGGAGGTAGAATTTATGATTGCACATACTTAAGCATTTTTCCAAAATGTTAGTAGATATACAGGGGTATCTGCAAGCACTGACAGGTGCCCTTTGCTTGGCATGAGTAGGAGGGACTGAGCTGCATTATTCAATAAACACTTTGCTAGAAAATGAGCTTGTAAACAAAAGTTCCATAGAGCATTTTGCAGCTGCAGCGAGGACAATACAAAATTTACAAACAGGAGGCAAAGACTCTAGCTGAAAGCTGTTGCTAATTTCTCCTCTATTCTAGCTGCTGTAAAAAGTACTATTAAAAAAACTAAATCACTGCAGTGAGGAACATGAAAGGATGGTATTTAGTATGACTGTATTTTTAACTCAAAAATGTGCAGGATCATTGCAACAATCCAGCTCATTCTTCCTAGGCGGTTCTAGAATAGCACTGCATGACTCAGATCCACACATTCTGACTGTTTTGGTTTTGATTTGTTAAAATGCATCTTCTCCCCAGAGTAAAATGTTCCCCAGGGCACCTGCTCCTCCCATGGGGCCAGGTACTCTGCTTGTGTCTTGTCCCTTCTGGAAAATGGGCCAGAAATACCAGCTAACGTGCTGATAAAGACATGAACCTGGGAGCTGAGAGTCTGCATCAGCCAGCACAATGAGACGTTCAGATTCATGAGGAATAAGACGAGGATAAATATGCTTGAGTCAGACTGGGGAGTGGGGTGTTCTCTGAGATAATTGCTCTCATTGATACAAGCCAGGTGCTTTCTGCATGAGTGTAGTGTGCTGAACTGACAGTACTTGTCCATCAGGACTGCGAGTTGATCCTCCCTTAAACATCCGGCAGGGATTCAGACACTACTAGGCAGTGTTTGTAACAATCTTTTCACAACCCAAACTGATGTGCATTTGCTCAATACCATGCCTACTGTGTTGACTTAATAGGTGTAATTGTTTTGGGGCAAGGATCCTTTGACCATGGATTGCAGAGCCCAAGGGTCCACCCTCAGTCGAACATGGGAACTGCTGGGTGTTAAAGGCTGACACAAACCAGCAGATGCAGCATCTGAGTGGAGGAGTTTTCTGCTATGACCCTGCCTAAACTAGGGAAAAAACTCTTCTCAGTCGTTTTGGCTATGATGAGTTTCTCTTTGATTTCCCGAGGATTCAGTCAAGCTGATTGGAGACAACTGTTTTATGAGCCCTCTGTGCCTCAGACCCAGCTCTGGTCTAGAAACCACCGACTGATACTGACAGCCTAGATATAAATGGGTATGAGCCAAGTATAAGTGATGCAGATACCGAGTTGTATTTCCTTTCTTAACTGCCGGAGTGGGACCATCCATTTTTATCTGCAACCTAAATAGTGGAAGGTGTATTTTTTGTTGTTGTGGTGGGCTTGTAAGTGAAGTAATTCTACTGCAGAAACTGTAAATATACTGCTTTCAAACTGCTATATGTCTAAATGTCAGTAAAAATTCTGTACTGTTTATGTAAATGTAAGGTCTCAGCAAATGGAATAACAAAGATTATGTGAATTGTTTGCCCTTAAAACCAGCATTTTTTCTGCATCATCTAAGTAGAAAAGAGATATTGGCAAAGAAGTTTTAGGTAGAACCAATTAAATGAAATTAAGTACTGTTACTTAGCACTACTGCAGCTTGTTGTTGTAAATTATAACTTGGCTGCCTGTTATGATTATAAAAGGGAATGGTGCTTTCTTCTGAAACATAAATGTAGCACCAAAAGGCCAAGCATTGGTGTCTGCAAAGAGCAACAGTTTTGGGATTCAGAAGGTGTCTTGCTTTGATGAGGTTGAAGAAGGAAACTGTATCAAGAAAGCTTCATGCTTAAGGCTAGTACTGTGCTTCTGGCATTAATATAATGTGATACACCTTCTGTACCCCTTTTGAAAAAAGATCTTGGTTCCTAATGAAAGGAAACAACCCCACACTTACCTCTCTTTGTACTGTCCAACAGAGGAATGTGGTAATGAGAAAGTGAGTGACTTGACTGAAGCCATGTGAGGAGCTTGCAGCAGAGTCAGAAGCGGATCCAAATTACCAGCTGCCAGGTCTAAGCACTGAAATAAGGCTTTTGCTGTTGACTGTGGCTGCATATGTGATGAGTTCTTGATGAAGCTGGTTATCACTCTGAAATAGTTCGGACCCACACTTAGCTACTGACCATGCAGATAGAGAAGGTGTATCTTTTGGCCTTGATCTCCTGAGGTGGATTAGGATTACAGAGATTCACACATCCCTGTCACACAAAATGGATCATATTCCCCAAGGTTAGTGAAAGTCTATTACCACAGTGAATTCAATTAAACTCTTCTGATGATGATATTGAGGAAACCGCTCCCATTTCTGTTGACAACATCGAATTTCTGTTTCTTTGGTTTGAAGTATGCAGGAAACACAAAGCATGCTACAGAAATAATGCAGAGTACAGAACTCCATAGATGCAGAGCTACAGAGCTCATGTCAGAGTTCTGATTCACTAGTGGGGATAGCATAGCATAGATGTCATCGCAGGTCTCATCTCTCCACCTCACCTCACACCCCATTCCTGGACATCTAAGCCACCCTGAGTCAGCTGCTGAATCACTCGATTTACAGTGTGATGTTTTGAAGTAAATCTTCACTGCTGTTCACTTGCTTTGTAACTCCTGACCTCAAAACTGAAGCAATTCATCAGCTGATGGATGAGCAGCATCTCAGTAGCGTGGGAGGCTGGGATGGTGACCTCCTTGAGTCTGTAGAGCTCTGCACCTTGCTGCTGGATGGAAGCCGTGACAAACCAGTCTGCAGCTGAGTCTGGCTGAGTAGAGAGGTGGGATTTTAATCTTTTATGGCTGTAATATTTAAGAACCCTCTGTTCCCAAAAGAGAAAATGGCAAAACTGTTCTCTACTGCACTGGGTGCAATGAGGGGAATGCTGCATGCTTCTGAAATCCCCACACTGCCTCAGTAAGTCAAAGAAGTGTAAGGCTTTAGTAGCATTCTTGTGTTTTCTTTGCATTTAATATACTTGTACTCTTATGTTAAAGCTCTCAATTTTGCCATCAGCTGTTGTGGCCAATTGCTTAACACTTTGTGCTGGCCAGCCAGTGGACTGTCTGCCTTTCCTGATGGTATTTGATTTTGAAAAAAATTTAACCCATAGACTGAGGAGATCATACTCAGCTTGTGCATTAGTTTGGTGTTAAACAAAGTGCTTGGAGGACAGTCCATTTATGAATTTTTTGAAAGGAAATAGAACTTGAGATGAAGAGAAGAAATTGTTTCTTAATACGATCCCAATATTGATTGTCTATCAAAACTTCCTTGCTTTCAATCCAGCTGTTTGCTCAAAAGTTTTGGTGGAAAAGAGTGGCTATATGTGTTGTCTGTTGTTTAAGTTGGGTGATACTTCATTGCATCCTTTGTCTGGCCTGAGGCTTTTGTGCACCTTTTTCCATTTCATTTGTTCTGTAAATCTCTCATGTTTTGCAGTACTCACTGTGTAGCATGCAATGGACTGAACTTTCACAGATTCTCTTCTGCCTTCTGACATATAATTACTGCTGTGCTAATCCATCATGTCACTTAATACATATACTTATCCTATATGGTTCATGTTTTAAACTTCTCTTCTGAAGGGTAAAAAAGATATGGGATTATCAAAAAGATGTTCAAGGTTAAAAAAAAGCCCACACTTGTAGGAGAAGAGGAGAATGTTTGAATTCAAATGCTAGAAGCATGCCATCCGGATGAAGAAATTATCCATAAAATTAAAAATAACTTACAAATTAACTTAATAAAAAGATTAATGAGTCAGTGATGAAGCACACTTCGTGTGGTGTCTTTTTAAATAATTGTGGCCTCCTCAGTTTTAACCTACAGATAGAAATCTCAGCTGTGTTGAGATCGTGGTGAGAGACAAGGGCACTGCAAAAGGCACTATTTATATGTGTGGTCTTCGTTTCGTGCTCTGAGTTTCAAGGCTGTTGCTTTTGTGTGTCCATAATACAGACAAATTGTTTCGTGTGTTTTAGTTGGGAAGAATGTATGTCCTGTCGTCTCCCTGGACTGGGTAATTTGGGATTTTTGCCTGGATATAGTTTGCAGTACAGCAGTGCTGTAGCACGTCCACCCTCAGCATCATTACACTCACATGGCTCTTCTTGCCCCACGGAAGAAGAGCATGGGGAAAGGGTAGAAGGGGAGTTGGTTCTTGGTGCTTCAGCAGAGGACGTGGATTTATAGCACGTCAGCAACAAAGAGGAATTTGTTCGTTTCCTTCCCTTTTTCTACCCTTGCAGATTGTGAGAGATTCAAGACATGCTTGAATCCCCACACACTTTTCCTAATGCTCCCAAGCACACACAGGGATATATTCGTACCCATCAGACTTTTGCAGTTCTATATCCAAGGACTTTAATTTCAAGTCATTCAGGATTCGCTTAATTACAGTGCCAAAGTTCTCATACGTGAGTGGTCAGTCAGCAGTGCTGCATCTGACCTTCCCACATCATCAGATGGATCTATTTATAGATCCAAGAAAGATGCACATTCAGGAGGAAAATTCCTTGTAATTGAAATTCAGTTCCTGGTTTATTCTTTGCCCACTGGGGTTTTTCTGTTTTGTTTGCAGCTTATTGTTGCCACGGTAATTTTTTGAAAACTTTAGAAAATTATTCATCCTCTGCTGTTTTAGTGGAAATGAAAAAGTACTTTAAGGCTCAGTCAGGTTTCTTATGTCTACCTCAGGTCTTCCCTTGCCCTACCACCAACAGTGCAAAATGTATTTCTACTGTTATGTCACTGTCCAGCAGTCTCACCTATGGATAGTTTTAGTCCTCTTGTTGTTCTGGGGTGGATTCCTTCTGAGTTGTTCTTAATCTTGCTCTCCATTTCAGACAGAAAAAAGCCAATGTCACTCCTCTTTTCATCTCCTATGTGAGTATGAAATAATTTTTTTTACTCTGCCTCTTACAAGATACGATTAATAATAAGTATTTCTAGGAAGGAACTATAAATCAAAGTTGGTGCTGAAGTCACACTCAGAGAATTGTATGGGAAATTCTTCAAGAGTGGAACCAAGAAGACTTGAGCTGGCACATGAAACACCGATCTGGGAGTTTTTCAGGTTTCTTACCTTCTTGATAGCTTGGGCTGTAGAATTTTGCTTTACCTTTCAGTGGAATAAACAAAAGCTTTGTAAGCACACACAGAGCTGTACGGAATGTGACCAGTGGGCTCTGTGTCTGGTGTGCTTTTGTTTTGGGTAGTCTGGGTGGATGCCCAGAGCAGTGCAAAGGTATTCCAGCTGCTCCAGGCAGGGAGTCAGCTTTACCAGGGGCCTGGCTCGTATGCCTCTATATAAACACAGGTAGTATGGGGAACAAACAAGAGGAATTAGAGACATACATACACCTGTATGGATGTGATATCTTTGCCATCACAGAGATGTGGTGGGATGGCTGTTATGGCTGGAGTATTGGAATGGAAGGTTATAGGCTTTTTAGGAAAGAGGCTAGGGAGGCAAGGAGGGGGTGTAGCCCTCTGTATCAGTGACTGGCTGGAGTGTGTGGAAAACTGCCCGAGGATGGATGAAAAGCGAACTGAAAGCTTGTTGGTCAAGATTAAAGGGAGGGCAGAGACAGGAGATGTTATAGTGGGATACTGTTACTGTCCACCCAATCAGGAGGAGGGTGTGGATGAAGCCCTCTAGAGGCCTTACAGTCACAAACCTTGGTCTTAATAGGGGACTTCAACCTCCATGATATCTGTTGGAGGGACAACGCAGCAGGGCACAAGCAATCCCAGAGGTTCCTGGAATGTGTCGATGACAAACTCCTCGTACAAGTGATAGAGGAGGCAACAAGGGGAGGTGCAATGCTGGATTTTGTGCTCACTGACAGGGAGGATCTGGTAGGGGATGTGATGCTCCAAGGCAGCCTTTCCAAGGTCTGCAAAAAGGGAAATATAACCCCGATTTTTAAAAAGGGGAAAGTGGAAGACCCAGGGAACTGCACAGCAGTCGGTCTCACCTCTGTGTCAGGCAAGATTATGGAGCACATTCTCCTGGGAACTGTGCTAAGGCACACAGAAAACAAAGAGGTGATTGGTGGCAACCAACATTGCTTTGCTAAGGGCACACCATGCCTGACAAATTTGGTGGCTTTCTATGATGGAGCTACGGCACTGGAGTGCAAGATCCTGTACCTGGGTCAGGGCAATCCCAGGCACACCTACAGGAGAGAGAGCATCCCTGTAGAGAAAGACTACTCTGCTCTCGTGAGACTCCACCTGGAATGCTGTACAGTTCTGCTATCCACAGCATAAGAAGGGCATGGAACTGTTGGAGCAAGTCCAGAGGAGGCCACAAAGTTGATAAGAGGACTGGAGCACCTGCTCTACAAAGACAGGCTGAGAAAGGTGGGGCTATTCAGCCTGGAGAAGAGAAGGTTGTGTGGAGACCTCTCAGCAACCTTCCAACATCTGAAGGGGCCTGAAAGGAAACTGGAGAGGGACTCTTTATCAGGAACTGTTGTGATGGGACAAGGAGTAATGGGTTCAAACTAAAAGAGGGTAAATTTAGGTTAGATATATGGGATAAATTCTTCACTGTGAGGGTGGGGAGGCACTGGAACATGTTCCCCAGAGAAGCTGTGGATGCTTCATCGTGGACAGCTTTCATGTCCACATTGGATGGGGCATTGAGCAACGTGGTCTAGTGGGAGGTCTGCCTGCCCATGGCAGTGGGGTTGGAACTAGATGAACTTTAAGGTCCCTTCCAACCCAAGCCATTCTATGATTCTGTGATTGCCTAAAATTCTCCACACTCTTCAGAAACACTTAAGAGAAAGCTGGATGTCGCTGGCATGCACCTATTCCTTACTTCCTTTCTAAATATTAAAGCTGAGGTTCATTCTGACTTGTTCAGACTCTCCCAGGTTGGTGCAAGCTGATAGTATTGGTAGTCCTTTCCCCATCAGACTTTTTTTTTTCCATACTTCAATTTTATGATGCCATCCCTAAAAACAATGGTGAATGGTGATCATCTGCTAAATGTGGGTAGGGGTTTCAGATCGTATGGGGAAGCAGCTCTGAGGGGATTTAGCAGCATTTCTGAAGTTTTCATCTTCTATGGGAAGGTGTGCCTTGGGACTTACGAAAAATTCAGGCACCATTCTTCTGGTTGAGGATATAGTGTGAGAGATAACTGTACATAAAGGAGCTGAAAATGTTTGGCAATGGCTTTAAAAGCACCTTTTGTGGCTACTACTGAACTCCTCGGTACATCTATAAAGGATACAAGCTATTCACATTGTTGGTTTTATTTTCTACATCTGATGTGCAGCCTGAGCTCTTTAACATAAATGAAGACAAACCAATGCAACCTTCCACTGCTTATAGTAGAAAACAGATTTTGGTTTTTTTCCTTGTTGCTAAACATGGAGGTTTAGACAAGCACTTGCCAGCCTGGAAGCTACATCTGAGTCCTTTAGTTTTGCCAAACTGGAACTCAGCTCCTGGAGGAAATAAGGGAGTTTTGAGCACATCATCTTTGGCTCTGACTTTCGATTTACACTGTTGTTAGTGGGAAGGTTGAGACTTCTTTCTTCTTGGAGGCTGCTCAGGGTCAGAATTTGGACCTTAATGCCCAAGGTTTCACATTCTCCATAATGATACTAAATGCAGAAAAAATGCTCTGTTCCTCTTTTCCAGTGCAGAGAATTACGGACTTTTCTCTGTCACAGGAGTACATCACTGGTAAAGCCAGGAAATTATTTCATTGTTCTTTCCTTCAAGTCCGATCTTTAACACACACAGAGGAAAAAAAAAAAAAAAAAGGAGAGATAAATGATTTTCCATGTGATTACTAGCCACATGTTTCCAAAGCCCAGTTAAAAAGTTTCAGTTCTTATCTCTTGGGATGTTTTTCGTTAGAGTCATATTTCCTGGCTTTTTGTTTAATTCCTGCTTGACACATGTTGTGTTGCTGTTTTTTCAACAATATTTTTAGGTTTGAAGATACTTCTGCTCTATATGCCACGTTTTTGTGGACCATTCTCTGCTCTGTTACCAAATTTCAGTTCCAGTCAGTCTGAAAGCAGGGTTTGGCTGAAGCTTTGGCTAAAGAAGCTTCTAATTAGAACTAATACTGTTTTGTGTCTCCGCCTCCATATAAAATACAGCAGAAGAGTCAAGGTCAAGGTAATAGAGGAGTCATGCTGGAAAAGCACATGTGTTGTATGAATCATCCTGTTGGCTATGCTATATTTATCTCTGTCACACTTTGCTATCATCCCTTTTCATCACATGGAAAACGTGTCCTGTCCTGTTCACTTGCAAGTGAAATCCAGCATCTGAAAGCAGAGCATACACGACATCTCTTAGCTACTACAACTTGGTGCCTCACTGAAGCAGAACTGAGCCCTCTCTATGAAGCAGCTTCCAAAAATAGATAGCAAACAAATGAGTTAATATGTACCTTTTGGGCTAGATTTTTGGCAATTTTATTTATTGTTATATTGTTATGAATCAGTACATCTGTTAATGACCTGATGATTTTTTCTTTCCTCTTGATGACGCACTAGGAGGCTATGTCTCAATTTTTTTTTTGTCTGAAAAAAGATCCACATGGTCCTGGGACTAATTGTTATGAAGAGAGTTAGGGGCTGCAAGCTTCAAAAAGGTCTCACTTCCTTTGGGAGTTAGTTATTAGAATTTAAGCACTACTTGATGACCTTCAAGAAAGTTTTGTGTTTTATTGGGCAGTAATATGTAGGGTGCACATGTAAAATATGTCAGAGAAAAGCCCTTCAGGGATTCACACCTGCTTCACTTCTTCCCATACTACAAGTTAGTGATGTGGTAGAAATGGAGGTTTTTCCAGTGGATTAAGATACTCCCTGTCTGGTTTGGATGGTGAGGGTTGTATGAAATCACAGCTAATTTCTGCCTAGACTGATTAAATCCTCTGCAGATTCCAGTCTCACCCTGAATTAGGCTGCTTTGGTTAATACGAGATCTGGATTGAAACAACTACTGTCCTTGGGTTTTTTATAGTGACAATATTGATGTCAGGATGTTTTGCAGGTGCAAACCAGGCTTTCTCACTTTCCCTGTGGAGTGTTACTTTGGAGTCAGAGTGCTACAAATATTTGGTGGGTGGCAGTGTTAACACTGTTCACTATCACTTGCATTTTGACTGAATAAACTTCGCTACAGTAGCTGAGAAGAATCATCAATTTTGGTGCAAACAGGACATCTTTCAGTGCCAGTGGGCTGAAAAGTAATTCAAGTCTGTGACTTTACATGCACAGTGTGAAAGCCTAGGAAGTGCTAAGAAGGTCCCTGTCAGCTCCTCAGTAATTTTTGTTTCCTAAACTGCGTTAGCCTTGCAAAGAACCTGAAAGTCCAGGCGTCATTATGCATCAGAATGCTTTATTGTTGCAGAGCATGGCCGTGGTTGGGTTGCACCTCACCTGCCCAGTAATTTAAACTCTCTTGTGCAGGAACCCTGTTTTGCTCAGTCCTGCGCTTCCGGCTCTCATACTGTGGCACGTGTATTTACTTTATTCTTCTCTTCTCCCAGTTCATTGGTTTAAATGAAATTGAATCACTGGTTGAACAGCTGCACTGTGTCTAATGTCACTTTTCAGACATGGAGACTCCTTATTCGTTCCCATTTTGATGCAGATAGATACCTTTTGGCGCCTCGGAAGGTGGGACTAGCACAGGTCATGTAGGCCAGGAGGCTCTCTTCACTGTCTTTCTCTGCCTTTGCAACCATTTTTGGCTTTCTTTTACTGTTTACTTTCTGAACCACTCAGTCTTGTGCTAGTTTGAATGTCTCCATTGTCCAGACACGCTGCCAGCAGCAGCAAGTCTGTGGCTCTCTGTGTGGTGCTCCAGGTCCTGGCTAAGGAATCTAGCTAATAACTTATTAGCTTCTCATCTCCACTGGGCTCGCTCTGAAAAGTGCTTTATTGTGAATTGTTGGAGCACACAGATGGCAGCACACTATTTATCTCCAGGCTGTCACATCAGTAGTTGTTCTCAAAATGGAGTGCCTTCACAGACTGGTGTCTGCTGAGGTCTGGGGCTTTAAAAGAGCCTTTTGCCGAATAGGATTTGATACAATGGAGAGGAAAGGAACAGCATCTGCACTTACAATGATGGCTCAGGGGCATTAATGCTTTTCTCATGCACACAGACATGCTCTGTCAACACAGAGCACTGCAGCCTGTGGATATTGTCTTCTTGGTTTGACCTCCTTTGTCCAGCAGCTGTGGGGAGGATGGGAGGCAATGTGCAATACCTTTTTGTAGTTTATCTGTCCACTCCCTGAATGCTCATCGGCACCCACGGCCCAGGAACTGCTGTAGTAGAGTTAAAACCAGCACATATTTGGGGTTAAAACTGGGCACTGTAGAGGCTATAAAACCTACATTTCTTAAACTGATAAGAGCTCCTACTCCCAGAAGGCAGAGGAGGGGGAAGGAGAAGGGCGGAGTTTATAACTCAACACTAGTCAGAGAGATTTTATCTTTTGGCCTTTTCACATACTGCATCACCAAAAGAGGTCTTGGGTGGTCATAAGTCCCATTGCTGTCCACCCACTACTCTGGATGAGTGAGCAGCCTGTAGCACTGACTGATCTTTTCCTTGGTAAGGCATTTTTATTCCACAGGCACTGAGATGCAGACTGATGAGTAACTGCTTTATTTTTCCCTGGAAAAAACAGGGCTGGATTTTTCACATTTTCACAGAATTTGGGGAGAAGTTTTAACAGATTTCTGAGTCTGCTCTCGGCTTTTATATCATTGGTGAGCTTGGACAACATTGGTAAGCAACCTGTACACAGGCATATTTTTCCAAATGTCTGTAGAGCCACTCAGAGAGCAGGTGGAGCAGATGTGCTGAAGCATCAGGCTTTAGCCTGGGTCACACCTGTCACAGTGTAATTGGAAAAACCCAGCAGTGATTTACCAGGGTGGAGTTGGGAAATGGGAGTTTTTGACGGTAATTACGAGGCTGTCGTGTTGCATAAGGAGGCTCTCCTCTCACATAACCTCTTTGGGGCTTCACTTCAGTCTTTCTCCCTCTCCACTGGCTGGAGGTGTGTCAGCCTGTGACAGCCTGAACATACTTCCCCATCAGATGGGTGCTCTTAGGTAGTAGCTATTTTCAGGATTTACCCAGAGTTGTCAGTGAACATTATGCCAAAAGCTTTATAGAAAGTATGAGTTCCCAAAACCTGTCAGGATTCTTGTACGCTCCTTCTGACTCTTAACCCTGATGCCTTACCTGTCATTTAATGAAGAAACAACAAGTTATAAAAGAAGCACTGGCAACCGTGATAGGTCCTTTCCTGAGAAATGTGCACAGTATTGAAAACAGTACAATCTTTACTGCTGTGTGCGAGCAACCCACGATGTGACACTGTGTTTCCTTCCTAGTGCAGTACTATCTCTGGAGAGTAGAAAGCCTCTCACATTGTACCTTCTGTGAATTACCCTTTATCTCTCTTGTGTGTCTCCTCAGGGAAAGATGCCACAGACACCTCCCTTTGCAGCTATGTTTGACAGCAGTGGCTACAACAGGAACCTGTATCAGTCAAAAGAGGACAACTGTGGAGGGCTCTATTATCATGACAACAATCTCCTGTCCGGGTCTCTGGAAGCTCTGATCCAGCACTTAGTACCCAATGTAGATTACTATCCTGATGTAAGTCTATACACCCAGATAGCATGCATCTCCTAAAGGGGAACTGTCGCATGTGCAGCAAAAGCAGAATGCATCACATCAGATTGCTAAGGAAGGGGTTCAAGTGACTGATCAGCAACAGTAGGATAAAGGTGTGCTTTATGTGAGTGCAGCACGCAATAACTCACCTAACCTAGCAAGTCTAATTCCTTATTACTCCTCTTATAAGATGCACAACTCTGGTGAGCCATTTGTAGTTTTTATTATTATAATTTATTATATTTATACATGTATATAAAATTATAATGTTTATTATTCTAATAATTTTTATAATATAAGCCTAGACTGGCTTACTGTTTAATGGATTGTATGTACCGTTGACCCTTAAAAATCTGTCAGGCAAGCTGAGGAGAAAGGCGTGACCACCAGCATGACAGGATGAAAGTAGTTATTTCAAAACCAAACAGTTTTTAATGCATATTTTCCATTGCTTGTCTAAGATCCACATGTATCTCGAAATGGAAATGTTGATCTAGTACCACACTGTTTGGAATCAGCAGAGGTGCAATGTCAGAGTAGGATGTTTGTCATATGAGAATTTTTGGCCTGTCTAGACATATCTGTGCATTGAGGTGTTTTATATAATTATTAGAAAAGAAGATAAAAAAGAATGATATCAAAAGGTGTGTGTATGGGGGGGCAGTTGGTTATGTCTTAAGGATGATGAAACTGCATCTCTGCATGTTGAAAGGCTCCTTCTGAAGACATAATTGTGCTTATATTCAGCCTCTGTCGTAGATCTATTAGTATTTCCAAGACAGTGTCTTTTTAAACTTGGGTCAGAATTAGCAGCAGTACAGGACTGTGCTTAAGCTAGTGCTTATGCAATAGTGCTTAATGTAAACTTTAAATAGGTAACAATTTAGACACTCCTAAGTCAAATATGATCATTTATTCGAAGTTCCTAGATCCGGAGCACTGTAAAATCTTTCTTGTGAGTGCCATAGATATTTAACTACTGGCAATGTGGAGAGTAGAATGGGTATTTTGAATATCCTTCTCACAATGAGTGAGATATATGACATATGGACACTGAAGAAAAATAAAAAGAGCCTTTTCTTATAACTTCAGAAAGAGTTACTAGTTTTTATTCTGTAAAATTAAGCTATGTGGTTCCCTCCACTTTCACCAAGGAGAGAAGCAGTACCATGAGAAATGAGCAGTATTTGGGGATTCTTAAAAGTACAAGCTCATGGTGTGCAGTTAACCGAGATTTGACAGGCAAATACAGCATAGTAAAGGTGGGGTGTGTGTCAAAATTGAGTCAGCTGAACAATCTGGTCAACTGGCACCTCTTTTTTTGTTCTTCTTCTGAAGACTATTTCATTTCACTTGCAGTGTGGAAGCAGACGAGATTTCTCTGTTGGTGTTCTAAGTAGCTTGGACTTGCAGCATGAGTGTTATTCCGTTGCCAGGCTAGAAAGAGTAATCTGGTAATGGCTTTCACAAAGGTTTATTGTAGAGCAAGAGAAGATGAGTTGAAATTTTATTCCAAGTAATTTCACATAATGAGCTTGCAATAAGGCCGTGTGCAATAGGAGAGCTAAACTACCTCTGCCCTGCCTTGTTTTGGTTAAATCTTGCATAACTTGGCTCAAGCACAAGCTTATAACACCGATTCTGGAGGAGTACTAAGTGCTTACTTCTGTAGTAATTGCTTTTGGCACAGCCACATGCAGAGGTAGTACAGGTAGTACTTTTACAGGTAATTCTTCTACAGGTAGTAAAGTACTGGGAACAGATTTGTTAGGAATGTATTTCGAGAAAGTATCAAAATGGTGGTAATTTATCCCTTTCTCTGTCTTCCTCTTGTTTGCAGAGGACGTACATCTTCACCTTCCTTCTCAGTTCACGTCTGTTCATGCATCCATATGAGCTTATGGCCAAAGTCTGCCACCTGTGCATTGAGCAGCAGAGACTAAGTGAGCCCGGCCTGGACAAGGTAGGATCCCACACTCTCAGGGTCTCCTGTCAGTTCCAGTCAAATGTCTCTACCCGGCCCAAAGCAAAATGTTCCTACTCGAGAGAGTCCTCAGTAGGATTAGGTAGATTGAAAATATGACACAAGCAACTAAAATTTGACGCTTTATTCACTGACATTCATGGGAAATTTCCATGCTCCTCAGCCTGTCCTCCATGAAGACTGTTGCTTCTGCTGCACTGTTTGTTTTACCAATACATGGGCTAGAAACAAAAGTGCTTCCTGTTTATGAAGTACCCTGTACTGGCCCTGCAGTGGTTGCTTTTCTTTCAGGGTTTTGAATGTCTTAACATATAATGCCAAAATGTTGGAAAGATGGAAAGACAAGTTAAGCACATCAATGGGAATTACACTGACATGTCTTTAATGCTTAAGCTACGCTTCTCGCTACACTCTTTGCAGAGTGGCTTAGTTTGCTAGCCCCTTTGCATGGGAATGCACAGGTTTTTGTGTGTCACCTCCACCCCAGTAGAAAATTACACAAATGAAATGAAGATACTTAAATAATTCATAGAATCATAAAGTTTGGAAAAGACCCCCAAGATCAGCCAGTCCAGCCTTTGACTGAACACCACCTTGTCTACTAAACCGGAGCACTAAGTGCTGCATCCAGTTGTTTCTTGAACATGTCCAGGGATGGTGGAGTCACCACTTCCCTCAGCAGCCCCTTCCAATGCTTAACCACCCTGTGAAGAAATCCTTCCTGATGTCCAACCTGAACCTCCCCTGGCACATCCTGAGGCCATTTGCTCTCATCCTGCCACTCATTGCCTGGGAGAAGAGGCCAACCCCCACATTGCTACAACCTCCTTTCAGGTAGTTGTAGAGAATGATAAGGTCTCACCTGAGCCTCCTTTTCTCCGGACTAAATAACTCCAGCTCCCTCAGTTGCTCCTCCTAGGACGTGCCCCCTAGACCGTTCACGAGCTCCATTGCCCTTCTCTGGACTCGCTGCAGCACCTCAATGTCTTTCTTGTAGTGAGGTCCCAGAACTGGACACAGCACTTGAAGTGTGACCTCACCAGTGCTGAGGATAGGGGGACAGTCACTACCCTGGTCCTTCTGGCCACACTGGTTTTGATAAAGGCCAGGATGCCATTGGTCTTCTTTGCCACCTGGGCACACACGCTGGTTCATGTTCAGCTGCTGTCGACCAGCACGCACAGGTCCTTTTCCGCTGGGCTGCGAGTGTACTCGATCCCCTCATCCCGATCATCAATAAAGATACTAAACAGGACTGGCCCCAGAACTGAGCCCGGGAGAATACCTCTGGTGAACAGACACCAACTGGATGCAGCACGTTCACCATCACTCTCTGGGCCCAGCCATCCAGCCAGTTTTTAACCCAGCAAAAAGTACACCTGTCCAAGCCATGGGCTGCCAGCTTTTCCAGAAGAATGCCACGGGAGACAGTATAAAAGGCTTTGCTGAAGTCCAGATCAGCTACATTCACTGCCTTTCCCTCATCCACCAATGATGAGGGTCACCTGGTCATAAAAGAAAATCAGGTTGGTCAGACAGGACTTGATTTTCCTAAACCCATGCTGGCTGGGCCTGTTCCCTAGGTTGTCTTTTGTGTGCCATGTGATCACAGACAGGATAATCTGTTCCATAACCTTCCCTAGCTCGAAGGTCAAGCTGACAAGCCTGTAGTTATTCAGATCCTCCTTCTGACCCTTCTTGCAGATGGACATCACACTGGCCAGCCTCTAATCATCTGGGACCTATCTGGTGAATCAGGACTGATGATAAATGATGGAGAGCGGCTTGGTGAGCTCTTCCATCACCTCCCTCAGTACCCTTGGATGAATCCCATCCAGTCCCATAGACTTGTGAGCGTCTAAGAGGCACAGCAGGTCACTCCTTCCTCCTGGATTGCAGGGGGTCTATTCTGCTTCCCATCCCTCTCTACCAGCTCTCAGGGGGCAGCTGCCCTGAGGATAACCAGTCTTTCTGTTGAAGACTGAGGCAAAGAAGGCATCAAGTACCTTGGCCTTTTCCTCATCCTTGGTGACAATGTTCCCTTCTACATCCAATAAAGAATGGAGATTTTCCTTGGCCCTCCTTTTGTTGTTAGTGTATTCATAAAAACACTTTTTATTATCTTTCACAGTAGTGGCCAGATTGAGTTCTAGCTGAGCTTTCACCTTTTTAATTTTTTTCTACATGACCTGATGACGTCCTTGTACTCTTCTTGAGTTACCTGGACTTTCTGCCAAACGTCATACACCCTTTTTTTTCCCTGAGTTCCAGCAAATGCTCCCTGTTTAGCTCGATTGGTCTTCTTCCTCACCAACTCCTCTTTCAGCACATAGGGACAGCCTGCTCCTGTGCCTTTAAGATTTCCTTCTTAAAGTATGTCCAGCCTTCCTGGACCCCTTTGTTTTTAAGGAGTGTTTCCCAGGGACTCTCTTGAAGCAGTGTTCTGAACAAGCCAAAGTCCATCCTCTGGAAGTCCAAGGTACAGGTTTTGTTACCCCTTACTTCACCGAGAATCAAAAATCATTTTGTGGTCACTATGCCTAAGACAGCCTCTGACCAACACGTCTCCCACCAGCCCTTCTCAGTTTGTAAACAGGTTCCTCAGGGTATGGTGCAGTGTGTGCATAAGTCTTGGCATAACTGGAACGTATCACTTTCATTGTTGACAGTTAGTCATAAGGTATTGAAAGACTAATAAATGTTCTGCACTGAGACACTCCTGATAATGAGGGGAGTCATCCTAAGGTTTCCACCTACCCAAGGCCTAATTTCCAGGTCAGTTAATCCAATGAGAATCTCTCCAGTCTCTTCCATGGCTATTGACTCTGGCCTGTGATCCAGTGCTGAATTAAATTAAGCCTAAAAATTTAACTGAGATTCATATCCTAATGCTCCACAGCATCCTACAGAGTGGAATTCTATTTCCTTTGAGTTAGCTATTTGCTGTATTGCCGTTACATGTAACATTCCTCACTACTGTTTTCAAATAGAACTGGATGCAAAAAATTGCACCGAAAATCCTACAGTTGTTGACTGAATGGACGGAGACTTTTCCTTATGATTTCCGAGATGAAAGAATGATGAGGAACTTAAAGGAGTTGGCACAAAGAATAGCCAGTGGGGATGAGGTAAGTTGTCTGTACACAAAGTTATTGGATAAAAAGGCGTTCCTTTTACTGTTTTGATATTGCAGGCTTGTTGCTGTTAATAACATGGTATGGCTCTGGGTGCTTAAGCTACATTACTATGAAGGTACTGGTAGGCAAAAGGTTCTGTCTGGCACCTAGGCCTAGGAAGAAACCACACAGCATAAACAGATCTCTTTCAAAACATGGGCAAGGTTCTTCTTATCCCTAAGCCCATAACGTAATTCCGTATTTGGTAGATGTTAACATTTGTCATTTTAGTGATTCTACTTGGAAGAAGCTAGCTAGGACACCTGGAAGCCTTGCATATCTGAGAAATCCCTATCCATGGTTATAATTTCTTCTATTTGTGTAAGTGAGGTGTGTTAGAATTGGGCCTTTGACCTGTAGGTCAATGGAGAAGTTAATAACAGCTTAGGGGAAAAGTTTCTAAAAGAAGATCAGACCAGGAAGAATTGTCTTCAGCTTAAACCATCATCTATGGTCTCAGAGGAAAGCTGTCACATTCCTTCCCCTAGGTGAAGCACATGAGGAAATCATTGACCTTTTTCTTAGTCCCATTTTTCAGATGAAAGTTCCATGGAGGTATTATGAAATATTTTGATGCTTAACTGATGATTGTCTTTTAAGTACTGAAACAAACTCAGCCAAAAGCCAAGGCTTATATTTACTTAGTGGAAAGGCAATTACCAAGGTTTCAGTAAAGCATAAAGCAGATCCTGTGTAGCTGGCATAACAGTAAGATTACAAAGGACGGTGCAGTGGCATTTGGAAGAACTATAAACACAAAGAGTGATTGCTAAATGGCATCGTGTTTCCAGTGTTCCTCAGGGGCTGCTGTTCCTTATGTAAACTTTTGAATAAAGAGATGGATGAGGCAGCAAACAGCACGTTAACAAGCATGTAGGTAAGAGCTGGGAGGAGTTGAGAATGCTGCCAAAGGCCTAGGAAGATCTTGAGAGGCTGTAAACAAGGATGGAAGAGAACAAATCTAAAGGGAATTTGGAAGCTGAAATACATTTTGATGTTGTGAAAGTGGGGAGGGGTGAAAGAGGACAAGACAAGAGAGTGAGATGCAGTATGAAATACAAATGAAGAAGAGACAGAATTTGATGGGCAAGCTGAGAGTCGCTGCAAGATAGCTACAGGGAGCTTTGGACATTGAAGAGGCAATAGGTTTGCCTTCACTGTGGGGGTGCCAGAAGGCCTCTTTCCCTGTACGGTGCTCCTATACTGTTGCTTTTTTTTTATAGGTACTCTTAATAGGAAGGTAGGAAACTGAAGTTCACTTCAAGAAAAAGTAGTAAGATTGAGGACTCACGCCCACTTGAAAAATACCCATTGGCACGGAAAGAAAGAACTATTTAGCCTGGAGGAAGTTGAGTTGATGGATGCAAGAGTGAAATGAGATGAGTGAAGGGCTGCCTACAGTGAAGTTTCTGGCTATACAGACAGTTTGAACAGTGAAATAATCTATTGAGGGGAAAGACAGATGTACAAAACTGCTAGAAAATGAGCACTAGGGAGCAATCTTACTCTGACAGAGAGCTATAAATCTTTTCTGTAGCTTTGAGGGGATTTTGACTTTGAAGTTTCCTTCAGAAAGACAAAGGGAAAGCAAGTGCTGCAGTAAATTGACTTGTTTTATTGTGAACTGCTTGGAACAGTAAATGGCAATTTCCTTGACCTTGCTTTTCTACAGATTGCTTGGATTTGTGTGAGTCATTACCTTAAAGAATCCAAAAGGATCAACATTTCCTATTCCTGTTCTCTATTGCGCTTCTACTTGTAGCTTCTTATTCCACTTCCTGAATTATTGAACTCTGGTACTATTAAGAGCTGTCAGTAAGAGTCCAACTGAAATGGCTCACCATGCTAACATATTGCTCCTTAAAAAAAAACATTTTTGGAAAAAGCTTTGGAGGGAATGGCAAGTTCATCAGAATAAAGGAAATATTGCTGCCTTGGACTGATCACAGTGTAGTGTGCTGCGAATAGATTTTGGATGATCCTTTTTGCAGCCATTTAGGTTTTGCTTCAGTGGCTTTAGGATAGTGTGTGGAATTTGAGAGAGTAACCAACTTGGTTACACAGATATGTCTGCTTAAGAATTGCGTCCTGCCCCTCCTTTGTCACTCCTGTTAACTTAAACTGCTACATGGAAAGGCCTGCAAAAGTGAGAGAACAGAAATATGGTTTTATTATCTTCTCCTTTTCCTCAGATTCACTGCAAGTTTTAACTCTGACTTTGGTGAAACTGGCCTTGATTTGCTCCAGAGAGAAGCAGGCCCTTTATTAATCACTGAATGGCCACGTGTTTATTTTTTCCTCTGGTCTTAAGCAGGAGAAGATGGAGCATTTTCATATCTTGTATTTTCCTGCACTGGTTGGTGATGCTTTTCAGGAAGTGGATTGTGCACATCTTTTCTGCTGTTCCTTGAGCTAACTGGTTCAGTATTGAATCTGTGAGACAATCACTGTTTAAATACTCACCTGGATTCCTTTCAGTCTGATGAAATGCTGATATTACAAGTTCACATAGTACAGCTTATCTTAAGTTGACAACAAATACAGGCATCAGCATCCATCTGTTTTGGTGTCATGCGGACTTTAATACTGTCTTGTCACATTGTGGAAATGTCTCCCAATTGTTTAATGTCATAACAGATGTATCGGAAGAACGTACAGCAGCTCCTCCAGAACCTGATCCGGAAGCTCGCTGCTGTCAGCCAGTATGAGGAAGTGCTTGCAAATATTGATGCCACGTCCACAGATCACTTCACAGTTCTAAAGACCAAGCCCCAGTCCATCCAGAGGGACATAATCACAGTCTGCAATGATCCCTACATGTTAGCTCAGCAGCTGACACACATAGAGCTTGTGAGTTGTTATGCTTCCAAGTATGATTTCATCCTTCCCCTCTATTTGAAGTGCAGGTTAACATGGGATATGACTTGGCTGCTTTTGTGCTTTATTTAGGAGAAACTCAATTATATTGGACCAGAAGAATTTATCCAGGCGTTTGTGCAAAAGGATCCTTTGAATAATGACAAGGTAATTGGAGCAGATCTGGAGCAACTCTGAAATGCAGCATTTAGCATCATGGAGCTCACTTAGGTGCACCATGAGCTGGAAGTGAGGTCTAGCAATAAATGAGGACCAGTAGAAACGAGCTTTATAATGAAAAGGCTTTAATATTCCTCTTAAACATTACGTTAATGCCTTTTTCTTTCTGGAGGACAACTCCTGGAGCTCCAGAATTCAGCCAACAAATTGACTTTTTGAAACAAAAACCACAAAAACACATCTGCTGTTTTTTCTGACTTAAGCTAAGGGAGAACTTCATCCTGTGAATGTTTTTTCCAGGCCACCGATGTGGTCTACAGCTGAAAGAAACTGAGTGTAACTTTTGCTTTTGCATTACTCATTTTCAACATCCATTCTTCTTTTTAGTAAACTTTGCAGCAAATTGGCAAGTGGGGCAATTTGCAGGTAGGGCATACACCATAAAAAAGGGGCAGTGAGCTCTAGAGCCATGTGAAAGGAAGGGCAAAGATGCAGTGGTTTTAACTAGCCATGATAGAGTTGTCATCTCCCTGAGTGCTATTTGCAAGATGACTTGTTTTTTTATGTTTTTCAAGTTAACTTATGCTCTGTAAGTAAACTGTGCCAAAGTCAGTCCTTTAAAACTTGAATTAACTGTCCTCCTTAAAACTGACAAACAGAATAGAGTGATGCAAGTTTACAATTTGACGTTCAGTCAGATGGTCTCTGACAATGATTTTGTAGATAGAGATCACTAAAACTGCTGTCTACCCCTTTTTAGGCAACCCTGAGTTGTGGTGTGGGAATCATTCCAAGATGCTACAGAATAGCACTGGTCAGGAAAGGGAAAATCCGATCAAAATGGTAGAGCTAATCTCCCAAAGTTAGGATGCGATATGTCAACTTGTCATCAACAGCTGAACATAATGTGCCCATGGCGTGGCCTGACCTCTGCTTTCCTTCTGCACTTGCAGAGGGCATAATGTTGCGTTTCTGTACATTCCTGTGTGGGACAGGAGTAAGGACTGAAACAGTGTTCATATTCAAGGAAGCTCTAAGCACATACTTAGCTTTTATTATTTGCATAAGTCTATCCTAAGTCCTTATAGCATCCCTGTAGGACTTAAAGCACGTGATGGATTCCATATGCCAAGTGCTTTACTGGGCCAACAGCTCAGGAAGAAGTTATACATGCTCACATACTATCACTGCTGCTTTGCCTCTAAGCTTTTTGTCACTTTGGGTGAATGAGTAATTCCTGGTATTTTGACAATATTTGGGAATGGCAAGGCAGAAAGCCAAAAGGTCTCTCAGGGAAAAGACAAAAATTGCACTAAAAGTTGCTATTTTTCTTCTGTCTGTAGAGCTGCTATGGAGATCAAAAGAAGACTCGGAATCTCGAAGCCTATGTGGAATGGTTTAACAGGCTCAGTTACATGGTTGCAACAGAAATCTGTATGGTGAGCAAGGACTTGTGCTGAAAGGTTTTGCTTAGTCTAGTTATCTAAAACGGTGAAGCCTTTTCAGGATTGGTACCTTTTGGACTTTTCATTCTCTCAGCTCTGTACTTTTTCACATTTGGAGGAAGTCAGCGCAAGTCTGAAGAGGAAATAAGTTCAGTGTTTTCAGCATTGTACTGGTGTCTCAGCCTTATTCCTGTGGCACAGTGGCGATGTTATGCTGGGTTAGCTCTTGGTACAGCAGTGCATCTGGCCTGCAGTTCTCTCCTGTGAACACCCCTTGTGAATGGACCCTCTTCTCTGTTCTTCTGTTCCCCATATCCTTCTTCTTGGCAGAGCCTCTTTGTCTCTTGTCCTTGCTCTCTACCTACCTGGCATCCAGATTGTCTTTGCTGTCCAGAATGCCTTTGAACACAACAGTATGGGTTCCTCTACATGTAAAGAATAGTGTGAGGCTGTGGTACATGTGGAAAAGACTTTTAGCAGGGGTGTTGTTTCTTCTGGGGATGTGTCAGAGTGCTTTGCTTCCTGCTGAGCATAACAGCGTAATGGCATCTCTTGCAGCCCGTGAAGAAGAAGCACAGAGCAAGAGTGATCGAATATTTCGTCGATGTGGCACGAGAATGCTTTAACATCGGCAACTTTAACTCCTTAATGGCTATTATTTGTAAGTATGTGTACTGAGATATTGTGGCCCTGTTTGAATCTAGATAAAGGAAACACGGTGCTTTACGCAAAAGTCTGCTGCTTGGCTTGGTCAGCAGCGTGAAGTTGGGAGGGAAAGTGGTGGAGAATTGCTCAACACTGTTGTAATACCATGTATTGAGTATAAATTACTCAAAACCAAAGTTTTTATTGCAACTGTTGACAGATCTAAATCCCCACTTTTTAAAACCAACCTAATTGCTAAATTGAAGTGGTAACTTTTCTTGTGATATGGAGAATTGATGTCTTCCATAATTTCTATAGTACCATAAATATCCTAGTGGTTTAAAAATTTCACAGCTCTTTATATCTGATAGGAAAATATCAGAAATAATTTTTTTAATTTGAAATGCAAAAACTTCATAGTTATGTGTCATTTTCAATGAAGCATGGAAATGAGTGTTGTGAACACTCATTTGAGCTTTCCTACTGTATATTCATGTTTTATCAAATCCGTATTAAATAATATCATAGCATTTTTTTCAGAGCTTTCATTCTGTAAAAGATGTAGATTTTATTTCCAAGATTGTTTTGGAATTTAAACAAAACAGTGAGTTAAATTTCTTGAGTAGCTCTGTTAAATATTTGTTATTGTTAGTAGGTCCTTTGCTTTAGAAATACTTCCTGGTCCTCACTACTTGAAAGATTTCTTGTAATAATACTCCAACAATCTCTTTCTCTTACATCAAGCTGGCATGAACATGAGTCCTGTGTCTCGATTAAAGAAAACCTGGGCTAAAGTGAAGACAGCCAAATTTGATATTCTTGAGGTAAGTTTGGCTAATATCTGGACAGGGGACTATTAATAGCATTCTACTTTTAACTGCTCTAAAATACAAGTTTGTCTTCATTATGACATGTTTAATTTTTTATATTTGTGCTGTTAGTGGAAGTTCTAGAAGATGTAAAAAGAATTGTCCAGCTGACTTCTGCTCCTTTGATTTGGAAGAAAGAAACTGAAGTTTCTTTGTTTAGGTTTTTTAGTTTCCAAACCCACCTCCTAAGAATTATGAAAAAAAAAGTAGGTAAGCCCTTTAAAGGGAGATATATTTGAGAGGGATTGTGTAGACTGACCTTATGCAGTTCTACCTTTGAAAATCAAGTTGAGCTGTAATGCAGCTACCTTGCACTTTCAGAGGGATTTGTCTTGAATTAATTGATTGACAGTTACCTTCAGATGGAAGAGAAGTCGGTCAAAGATCATGTAGGTGCAGCACTGTACGTGTTTGGGATTTACCCAAGAGATTATTTGCCAGCTACCTAATTATCCTGCTGTAAATTACAATCAGTTAATTCAGGTTATTTATTAGTAAGGTAGTGTAATGTTTTGTACTTGATGCAAGCATGAAATATTTATTAATATCATCAGGAGATTTGACTTGTGTTCTGGAGACAGATTAAAACTGGATCGCTGTGGCCACCTCACGCTTCCTTCCCCCACCCTTGGGTGGAAAATAACCTTCCTTGCGTTAAGGGTGGCTGCACAGCTCAGGCTTACAGCCCTGTTTCCTTTGACCCGATTATGCAGGCTGGACTTTGCTGGTTAAGGTCATGCTTTGTGAGCCATGCAGTCATCCCAGTCATCAAAGTGAGCAGCGGAGCAGTGAGGTGGGGGCACTACCAGCTTTAGGTGCCTGATCTTACTTTGCCATTGCAAATGGATCAGCTCTGAGAAACCTGCGTATTAGGAAGAGCAGAATATTAGTGACAACCCATTGTTTTCTTAGTTTCATGATTTTGACTTTTGAATTAAAATCGAGCTACCTTCTTTTTTGAGAGAGAGAGAGAAAGAAGGTCCATGAAGCCTGCCTTTTCTTTCCTGCCCCTGACTTGTATTGGATCCCTTGTTGTGCTGACTGAACATTTTTTAAAATAAGGTTCTCTTCTGATCAAACAAGCAGATGAAGAGATACCACAGTCTTCTAAAAAGCTGTACTGGGGGTGCTGTTCAGAGGACCTTTTCCTTTTGAAAATAGTTGCTCGATTGAGAAAGGATTGTGTGTGGTGATACCACTATCTCATTATTTAAATTCCTTCATGCCTTGTAGCATCAGATGGACCCTTCTAGCAATTTTTGTAATTACCGAACTGCTCTGCGTGGAGCCACTCAGAGGTCCCTGACAGCTCATAGCAACAGAGAGAAGGTATGTTTACAAATGACTGGCAGGAGGCAAAATGAAATGTGCTTGTTACGTTGCATTGGTAAACTTTTATCTTTGAAGCCTGACTCTAAGCAACTCTGCTTCTGGTGGGGTTGTAAAAAGCCTCTTAAGGGCTGCCAGTCCAGTTGGGTGCTGACAAAGCTGCACACATTAAATGATTGCTTTGATTGTTTAAATGAAGTAAGTATATTGCCTCGGCCCCTTTTTTTTTTTTAGCAGAGAACTGTATCTCACAAGCCAGTAAAACAGATGGAGAGGCTAAGGACTGAAATGAGGTTGCCAGCAATTTGTTCTTATAGCTGCTACTTGTGCTAAATTTTAAGTGATTTATGGCTTAGGGTGGGAAAACTTTAAAACTTGCTCAGAAAAGGTTTTCTAAAACTCAAATCTAGACAAAGCTGTGGAATCCCCTTGCTGTGTTATAGTCTTCAGATGAATTTTAAATATACTTTGGAGTTTTTTAGTGGGAATGGTGACATTAATCAGGTGTTTGTGCAATGCACTGGGTTAAAATCCACCTTCCAGATGCAAGGGTGACTGACTGTGAACTATGCATTAATAGAGGTGGTATTTTTCTTTAGTCTTAAAACAAATTAGCTTTTGAGAAATAAACTATTTTGTCATACATTAATGCAGAATTTCAGTTGTAGTTCTTGTGGAAACGAATCAAATAGCTTCCTAGCTGCTCTCCACTTAGAAGCAGTTGCTCATCAACTGCACATAATATTAGGACTGTGTTTAATAAATCTGATCTTATTGCTCATAGAGTGAACTACCAGGGAGATGAAGCAAATCCATGTGCTGTCAGCTGGTCTATACTGTTGTTATGCAGGGAATTTTTTTCTGAATCCTAAGGATCTGTTCAGATATCAGTCAAATTACCAGAAGTTCAAGATGCTTACTTCTTTTCAGAGAAAAGTGAGTTTTAAAGCTTCGAAGAAAGAACTTACAACTAATGAAAAACTGGAGTGAAGTCTTCCATGGAAATAGTGATAAGGGGTATTTGTTTTATCCTCAGTCGTAAGAAGGATGTGTAGCTGTGAAAATTTTAGTAGGATGAAAATTAAAATAGAACCATTTTAAGAATGTGAGAATGTTCCAGCGCTCTCCAAAGAAAAACACTTTGATTTGTTCAGTTGGCAGGAAATGCTTCATTTTTAGCCAACGAGTACCAAAGTTCAATTTCTTGCATGAGCTCAGGGAACTGTAGTTCGAAAACCATTTGTGCTGCTAGTCCCAAATTTTCCCTGCTGTGATTTAATGCATCTCCCCTCGTTTACCAAGCGTGTCCTGTCAAGAGGGAAAGCTACACTATGAGATACCTTGCAGGGATTACACGTGAGAAATAGGCACCTCTGAGCATTTATCTTCTGGCACCTGCAAGAAAGAATGAAAAAATGAAAACAAGAGGGACGTGACATAGAAACAAAATGTTAGGCGTATTGTTGTTCTAAACACATCTCATAACCACAGCTGACAAGCAGTGAAGTGCTAATGGGTACTTTGGTTGTGATCTTGAGGGAGCTATGTAGCCAAAAAGAGTTCAAGTTAATGGAAGCAGTTTGGCACAAAGATGAAAGTAAAACTATAGGGATTAGCTTGCCATTCAAGGGAGGGAGGGCTTTCTTTGTGGAGAGGCATCATGTATTTTGAAATGTAGTGAATGGAAAATCTGTGTGTGGTGAGAGAGAGATATATCACAGAGATCTTAGTCCTTTGGTATTTTGCTTATCTTTTGTAGCACCCGGCTTCCTTTTATTTTTCTCTGTAGAGCATTATGTCTTGTTTCAGGACCAGACTAAAAAATAATGTTGTTCTTTCCTTAGATTGTGATACCTTTCTTCAGCCTATTGATCAAAGATATTTACTTCCTCAACGAGGGTTGTGCCAATCGTCTTCCAAATGGTCATGTCAATTTTGAAGTAAGTAGAGCACTGGGTTGGGTATTGATACAGGGCCAGCCCTTTTAATAGAAAACTGAATCATACCACGGTCCAACTTCAACTGGATTCTGGGAAGAGCAAAACTAGACTGGAATTTGAGTATATCTGGGAGGTAGTCAGGAAAAAGCAGTTTTACTGAAGATTGAATGTCTGTAGAATCTTTCAATATTCATACATTTTTAGTGGGGAAAAGAGTCAGAACTTTTTCCCAGTGCTCAAATTCATCTCAATGTTTCAATTCACAAGTTTATTATACTTGTTGACAAAATCATTCAAATTAGTATTTTAGAGCTTATTTTTTAAACTCTCATGTAAAAGGTGAGTTCCTTCTTTGACAAGTTATATAGGCAGTATTTTCATGCATGTAAGTCAGAGATTGTCTCTGAAGAAACATGTGATAGAACAGCAGTGAAGGAGTTCTGAGTCTCTTGTCTTTCAGGAGTTCTGCCTCTGATTTCATGCTTGTTACCCGACAGTGTGGGTTACCCAGTGCTTTGTTTTCTGTTACTTTCAGTTTTTAAGAAGCCTGGGTCATTCACACAAAATTACAGTGCATTTCGCTTGTAGTCATTGCCCTGAATTGTCCTGATTCTAAAGCTAGGCTATGCGATAATCTGCAATGTCATTTTGCTCAAGGAATCTATGTGCGCTTGAGGCATGTTAAACTTTACTTGAAAGAGTTTATCAATGAATGACATCAACACGCTACATGGAGAGAGTTTATTTTTGGCATAAATTTCCAGAAAGAAAATAGAGCATTTCAGATTAACTAACGAACAAAAAAATCTGGATTTTGAAATGTGAATATTAAGCATCTGGAGACTTCTGATGTGAAAATCACTAAGTGTTTCATTGCAAAACATATAGCATGAGCATCATCAAAGTTAAAGGTCAGCATAAGTAGTGTTACCAGCTCCTTGAAAAGACACTAAGTGGAGTTCATAAATAACAGCAATTTTACCAAGGTGAAGGAGTGGGAAGTTACCACAGTTTGAAACAGGAACACAAAAGTTAGAAGCTGAGTTGTTGAGTCAGATCATTTTCAATTCTATCTTAAAAGCTGGGGGCAGTCTAAGGCTTGGACTCAAAACCAAGATCTCTCTTTTTGAAAAAATGTGGAGAGTAAGTAGTGCAGTTCAACATATAGCATCTCTTCTGTTTTCTATTCTGACAGAAATTTTGGGAATTGGCAAAACAAGTCAGTGAATTTATGACATGGAAGCAAGTGGAGTGTCCTTTTGAAAGGGATTGGAAGATTCTGCAGTACTTGCTTACTGTCCCAGTCTTCAATGATGATGGTAAGGAGCTCTGGACTTCCTGCAGGTCTGATGTAACTGGCTACTGCTTAATCTCTTTCCATATGAAGTTGTGGTTTCTTCACAGTAAAGACTTTGTCCTGAGACATCTCTGTCTGGAAAGTAAAAAACCCTTCTCCCTTACAAACGGCAGAGAAGATAAAATTTTTCTTTTATATGCATGTGGTCTGTGACAATCATGATGGTCCTTTTCTCTGAAATGGAATGAAAAAAATTGATGTGGTCCCTCTAAATGTAATACGAAATGTATTTACGTGGACTTTCAGGATACTTTGCCCTAAAAGGTGCTGCTTGAGAAAGAGGGACTTCACTGGTTACTTACGAAGAAACGTGTCCCTGGGGTCAATTTTTTTTTCCTTTTGAGTGCTTTCTTCTACTCACGCGTTTGAGTTTCCACTAGGTGGTTTTTTTGCCCCCTCAGGGTAGTCTTTGTTCTCATGCACAGTTTGTTAGTGTCATCTAGACACAGTTATAGGCAATGCTATACTTCCTAATGGGACTCTGGAACCCTAATCTGAGGGATGGATAATACATGCCCGCTTCATTTAACTCAGTCCACTTTTCAGGGAGAGCAAATTTAAAACGCCAGTAGGCCTAACATAATGTATTTGCTTCTGATTGCAGCACTTTACTTGGCTTCCTATGAAAGCGAAAGTCCTGAGAATCACATTGAAAAGGACAGATGGAAGACGCTAAGGTTTGTGTCAGAGGTTACCCGGATCAGTAAACAAACAGAATGGGATACAGAGCAAGCATCAAACAGTTAAAACCAAATGGCACACTACATATTTCAACAGATGGAGCACAGTATCACTGTAAATCCCCCCTCCAATCTGGGACTCTTGGAAAAATATAAAACAATCAGTCTTTATCTTAAACCCTCTCAGTCCTTTTTTCCCTCAGGAAATGGGAATTAGAATACGTTATTTTGTATCTTGATTTCTTGTGTTACTCAGTGTTGGAAGAAAATATTTTCTAAACTCCAAGAAATCTCTACCCCCTTACAAGTACGATACAAAGAACTCTGGTTTCCAAGCAGATGTTTTTGCAGCAACTGTGTCCCTTTATGCACCAGCCTTTCAGACAGGGCTGAGGTTTGCACAAAGATCACTCTGGGCCAAATGCATTCATGAAACCAAGTTAACAACTTAGAGTCTAGCCTGGAAAAAACAAATTTCAGGAAAATCATATTTTTGGGTTTTCTTCTACTGCTGGTTGAATATGACCTCATCAAGTCTTTCATTTTTACTAGCTATGGAAGGATACATGAACCATTATGACACTGTTTCAGACCATGCTTTGCTATTTGAATTTTTTTTTTCTTCAAGTTGAATTCATGGCAGCAGAGAAAACTAATCAGGTGCATAAGTAGATACAGAATTAAGCAGGTGTAGGAACAGCCTATGTTTTCACACCTAAGCCATAGCTCCACTTTACTCTTAAAACTGCTGATATCCCAAGGAATTGGCCATTAGTCAGGTGTCCTTGTCACCGTTGCAGGCAGCTGGTGTGTGAACACCTAGAGATACCCTTGGATATAACATCCCAACTCTTCCAATCCTCTCTGCAGCACTGCAAAGAGACACCGAACACCACAACCCTAAGGATTCTCCTTAGGCCATGTTGTTTTTTCCTGGAATATCACGAGGGGACGTAACAATTGCATTTGATTAATTCCACTTATTTTGAGGAGGAGACAGAGAAAGTTACTCACATCAGGGCACAGACAACTCCGCATTACAAACGGTGGCAAGATGAAAATCTGTGGTAACACAAATCTCAGCTTCACAGGATCCTTTTCGTAGGCACTCTGAAGCTGTCTGAGAAGATTTACATCATCCTAATGATTGTCTTTACCTATTTACATTTCCCTCTTCCTTTCAGGTCAGCGCTTCTGGGCAGAGTCTAGTGCACAAAATGTCTGGTGTTGCTGCATTATGTGGATTACCAAGGGGCATGGCTTGGTTTATTCTTCTGTACACTGAGTGGCATTCAAAGTGATGAACAATGTGCAGTCAGTTGCGATATTGTGTCAGCAAAGATGAAAGAAGTTAACTCAAGAACAAACAGGCAGCTTCTCACATCTGACAGATGAGATAAAATCACAGCCCACTCAGCTGTGATTCAGGCTTAAGTATTGATTGAGAACAGCGCTGACAGAATCCTTTGAAGATCTCAGATGCCGCCTATGAATCATTTCACACCTGGATGGAATATTCTTTCCTTTCCTTTTTGCTGCAGCTTGCTGCTATGAGGACTCTGCAGAGCTTGCAGCAAATTACAAAGGGGAAACATTCACCATTCCTTTCAGTGAAACCCAAGCCTGCGTTGAAGAGCTCCCGTTCCTAATAAGCTGAATATAGCCCAGAAGTTTGCCTGATTGGGATTGCTGAGAAGGGAAAGGACTGGACACAACAAATTGGCTGCTGAGGAGAGTTTCTCTCCACCACTATAATAGTGGCTGTGGGTTTTTTTCCAATATGTTTTTGAGTTGGCTGCTGGTAGGCAAACTCACTATTATTGTAAGTTATTTAAAAAATATATAGTAATAAAAATCAAGGTTGTGGTAGAAAATGCACATGCTATAAAAATATAGGACCTATGTAGCTCTACAACTTCTAGGGAGGTTTTTTCTTTTGTTCACTTCTTTACAACTAACCACTACATGTTACAGACATTCTTATTTTTACTGTATGGTTTTGTTACTCTAAATTTCCATACTTGACCTTCTTCTTGGATTAGGTTGAACAAGCTGACTTTTCTAGAATAGTCTTCGAGAAACTGTTGTACAAACTGCATTGAAATATGAAAGTATGTTTTTATTATGTAATTTTTATAACTGCTCTTTTTTGAAAATGGAGAACAATGGAGAGACAATGGAGAACACAATCCACTTTGACTGAAACAGCAAGATGCCAAAAAGAAAAAAAGAGGCTTTTTCTCAAATACAGCTATGAACAAAACAATATTCCTGTGTGTTTGCTTTAGGGATTATGTTTATGACTGTGAAGTAGTCCACTGTGTTACACACCTATTAAGTTTTTAGTAGCTCTGAATACTTGGTCACTCTGTCTATCGTAGGAGGAACTGATGGGAAAAAAACCCAAACATTTAGCTGTTGATCACCCTGGATGCCAAATCAATAAGCAAAAGTACATACTTGGCAAAAAAAAAAAAAAAGGTATTTGCAATTATTCTGCTGCTGTTATTTAAAAAAAAAAAAAGGAAAATAAATAAGAATAAATATATATATTTGTTGCACTGCCTCTCATGAGTTTTCAGATAAGCTGGTTTTTATGTTCTGTCCGTGACTTTTCAGGCAAGTCTTTTAATTTTGAGTTCTGTAAGAACTGCTGAAGCGGCCTTCAACAGGGATACTGTCCTTAACTACAGCCTGCTTGCTGGTACAAGGTGCTGGAAGTTACATATTCCACAAGGACCATCACCAGGGCCTTTTGAGCCCTGTTAGGGGAGAAGGATTCCTTTCCTCCTCTCCCATTCATGGAGTTAGGGTGAAGGAGAAAGAAGAGGCTAACTCTTTGAACGGAGAAGAGTGCTCCTGCAGTTCACGGACTGGCCTCCCAGCTTTCGTCAGGTGAGGTCTTTCCCATCTTCCCCTCTACATCCTTCACATCTTATTGGGGTTTATAGGCAAGGCTTCGTTTATATACAGAGATGGGGAAAATTGTGTATTTCTCTTCCATATCTTCTGAAAGTAGGATGATATGATAATAAGGTAAAGAATTGAGCTTCCATGATGAAACATTTCCTATCCTCATTAACCTGCTTTATTTCCACTTTTAATTCTAGCCAAAACCAGAGGATTGAACAAAGTGTTAGCTTACCTGTAAAAAGAACTTTTCTTCTTCCTTCCTCCACTGTAACACAGTTTGACAGCTAGCCTGGTTTAGAAATGGATTTGTTATTTATGCAGTCAGATTGAAGCCTTTGAAAATAAAAGGAGAAATAGTATTACTCAACCTCTGTCCGGAGAGTGGGCTCTGTGTGTTTTGTGGGCCAGAAAAGGGAGCACAAAGAGGAGCTTTGGTGTAGAGAGAGCTCAAGGTATGGAGAGGTGGCTGCTACCACGGCACAGAAGATCAGCAGCAGGTGCAGGAGCCTGTGACTGGTGCTTGAAAGGGGAATGCAGCCAGGGGCTGCTCCTGAGCCATTATTGAGCTCTGTGTTTGATGTTAGAATCACTTCGCCCTCTGCTATATCATTGGCTACTCCGCCACTGTGCTGAGTTTAAATTTTGAACATCCTGAGCTACTGTCAGACTCTTGAACCACTGGCTTGGAAACAGCCATTCACATCTGTCTATAGCAAATAAGAGAGAAAATTACCGATTCTTCTGTGGTCAACCAGCTCCTAAAGGAAACATCACAAACTCTCTGAAATGAGGAGTTACAAGAACTCATTAACTGCACAAGCTGACTGTTCAGACACAACTGAACATCCCAGCTCAGGGCTGACAGATGCTCAGCGCTTAACGGGGACTGAAGCAACATCAATGTCTCCTGTATAAATGGCTCAAACATTACTTATTTCTTCATGGTGCACTTCCTTTTTGTGGTGCAGAGACAAAAACTCTGTCTTACGGACCCATGTGAACCAATGTGTTCAAAAGTGTCTAGATGTCTGGCTAATCCCACAAGAATAGTACCTGTCATTATCATCCAGCTATTTCCCTTTTCTCCTATTTGGAAAAATCTTCATGGCATTATCATGAAAAGAATAGTCAATTGCATGCAAAAATGTGCAAAAGCCTATTTACAACTGTCATCTCTAAAAGAGCAAGCAAGAACCTATGCCTCAATGAGGGTATTTTATGTTTGGGTTGGTGTTTTTTGTGAACCTTCCCAGACAGACTCTTCCTGACAGAGTTTGAACTGGCACTTGACCGAGCACAAAACAGAACTTTTTTTGGCTAATAGACATAATGTCATTCACTTTACAAGACTTCTATTATTCTAGGGAATATTCCCTGTCATTCTAGGAGGCTTTCCTTGTACTTGTTGTGTGTAGCAGGCTCCCTTGTGGGCTTCTTGCAGCATTTCTGCTGGAAAAGGAGAACAGTCCTTTGTAGTGCATCAGAGTCTGCTTTTTCTCTCGGCTCCTCTGTCTCATCTTGGTCATGCTGAGCAGATTTTTCCCACATAAAGGGGAAGGTTAATCCCTTAGAGATGCATTCCCTCACAACTGCATCTGTTCTGCTGCTGTCAGTCAGATCCAGACAGGCTGCTTCTACCAAGCAGCTGTATCCTGTGCTTTATGCTCCTGGGGTCCTGTGTCATCAGTTGTTTTTTATCTTGAGAACATGGCTGGCAAGGATATTCACGGGAACTAGACCATTTACAACTTTACTGTGGTTAGTCATGTGCTAAGCTGCCACTTCATACTTGAAAATTGATCAGTGAGCTTAGAAGTGAGAGTTTAGCACCAGAAAGGGTATCATCTGACACCAACTGACACTTTGTCATTATGCTGTATTAAGCTCTTGTGGAATATGGTTTTTTCCTTCTCCTTTATTAGAAAGTTTTAGCTATAGTGTGACCCAAAAGGATGTCTCATTATAAGCCAAGTACACTGTCATTCTTTCATGGAGATTGCTTCTGAGGAAGAAAAATGTAAAAGATAATGTGAGTAAAGCAGCTGTTTTTCACCAGTTATTTATATAGCCAAAGCAGTCCGAGTGCCAGTGATGCTCTTGGGCAGGATTTTCTGCTTTCTGGTAGTGTTTTTCACCCCTGCCTTGTGAAGCCCAGAAACTGGAAGGGGAAGTGGTTCTTAGGTGGACTTCTAGCTGCAGGGGAGAGCAGCATCTGGAGCCAGTACATCCCAGAGAGGAATAAACCAAACCAAACACCTGTCTTGGTGTTACAGCAGGATCCTCTGCTTGCCCCAAAGTTTGGTCAAGTGTTCAAAAGATTAAATAACTTTCCTTAGAGAGAACCAGCCAGCCATTAGCCAGTCGCTATCATCTGATAACTCAGTAGCATTGACATGTAGAATGCCTCACTGCTTTTTAAATGTGTTTTTCTTGGGAGAATGTTGTATATAGAAGATCGTCACAAAGAGCTGTGTTTGAAAGTTCAAGGCTTAATGATTCAAAACAGTGTGAATGATGGGGGCAAAGAAGTTCAAAGCAGCTCATCACATCAGTCAAACAGATCGACCCCATTTTTATGATGAGCCACCTATTGATAAATGTCTCCTGTAATGACAGAAGTATGTTTTGAAGCTACTGTGGGAGGCATTAAAGCTACCGCCATGATACTTTGTTTTCTGTTTTACCATAAAGGCATTGACACATTGGGACAGCCAACGTTCCTGTGCCAGAGCTTTTTTATTTCTGTGTACAACTGTGATAGAAGGTTTACTATTTCTTCAGTAATAGAGAAACATGTTTTCTTTACTGTTTTTCAGAACTAAGCCATCTTCCACATTTCTAATCCTGACAACCTGCTGAAAATTAGAAATACGAAAACAAGACAGAATACATGTGAAAAACCATGCTTCTTGCTAATTTTAACATATGCAGGAGGACTGTTTCCACTAGAGGTTGGTAGAAAATCAGAAGTAGTTAGGGTTGGGAGAAAGTCAGTTATTTCAGAAGGAGTTACACTTTTGATATACCTCTTCTTCTCTGGATAGTTCAGAGAGTTGCAGTTCTTTTTTTCGGTAAAAAGCATTAGAAGAGGATCTATGGAGAAATAGGAAAGAGAATCTGTTAGGAAATTAATTGGCATCCCTTTCCTGAGAGGCATATCATTGTGACCAGCAGTATTGAATAGGAAGAAGTGCAAGTGATAAAAGTTTAGCTTACAATAGTTAGTTTGACATGCACGTGTTGAACTTCAGGTTTGCTGCCAAAGAAGCTCCCCTGATCCTTAGAAATACCATAATGACTCTATAGTAAAGGAAGTCAGAGACGTGCTATATCTGCTACCAGGCTTAAAAGAAAATAATGTCAAATGTCAACAAGAGTAACCTAATAGTATGGCAGCAGAAGTTTATATAAAATCAGAGCAATTAGTAAGAAATACGCTTACCCAGGTAAGGTGATAGTTTAGAGAAACAGCATGTGAAACATGAGATAAAGCAAGTAAAGAGTAATTTTTTTTGCCTGCATACAACATGATGTTTCTTCCTACTGCTGCTGTTCGGGTAACAATCTACTCTGATGCTAACAATGGAGAACATTACTGATTTTCCTTAATTTCCATTTGAGAAGACGTTACTGTTTTGGTGCTCACTTCTGTTTGGCAGTTCAGAATCAGACCTAGAGGTGGTGTTCCTTGATCCCTGTGGGAGCCAATTTGATAATCAGCAGAACTAGTATTCACAGGCAGTTTTCCTCCCCCAAAAAAAGAAGTGCTTTACAGCATTACATGTTCTCAAGCAACATCACAGAGAACAGATCTCATTTGAAGATCCAACCTGAATTCTGAGGGCTGTGCATTAAGGACACCTGATCTGTGAATCTCTGTTTCAACAGGTCTACAGAAAAAATGCAAATACATGTGGAGCTATTCACACAAAAGATTAGTGAAAATATATTCTGGAGCAATATTCACAGGGTATGTCATTATCAGATTAAGTTTCAAGAAAAAAGAAAGGTAAGCGCATGAGAATAGAGCATCACAGTATTAGTTTTCTAACAGACAAAATTTTAATTACAATTCATACAAAATCAAATTCATCACAGAAGGTTGCTTTCATAATACAGAGATTTGGGACACAGCACACTTTTTGTTGATATGATATTAGGTACTTGTTACACTTAAGAAACAATTACCACCTTTAGAGGTAAAGTGTTCATTTATTTAAGTCCGCAGATATTCCTGTCTATACAAATTTCCATGTATATAATAGAAGCATACTTAATTGGATTATTTAAGTGCTGCTTTTCTTCACAAAGAATAAAACTCTTTCCTTTTATTAACTGCCTTGCAAAATAATAGTTACATAATGTCTTGTGAAGAGTATCAGTTGTATATTTAGCTGTTTTTCAGGAATTATTTGTGAATATAGTAATGAAATTAATATATCAGGGGCTTGGTTTGTTTTAAACAGCTGCTTCAGTAATGTCTGAAATTGGTACCCCAGGGGTGTACTTCTGTTTCCTAAAGGCAGAGCAGGAGTTCAGGTGTCCTGGGATGTCAGATACTCTTCACTTGTGAGGGCAGGCTTGGCCCAGGAGCTATAGGAGACCCACATCCTTCCAGAGGAGCTACAGGGAGAAACCCTCTGTATGTCTTGAAGAGGCATAAGGGTCCTAGACTGCAAAGTCTGGTCATGGGCAATTGCAGGCACCTGCTGGCAGCACACAGAATATTTCAGGCACAATTCTCACTGGGAACCTGAGACCTTGTTGGCAGTAGAGAAAGCCAAGCAGTTGGCAGCCAAAATGGTGCTGTTTCCATAACCTGTCAAAATAGTTTTAAAATTGCTTTGGCTGTTGGTTTGCTTGGAGGTCTGAGTAGTTAACAGCGAAGGAAAGAAAGGAAGAAGTTGCATTTCAACTAGCTCCAGCATAACTGAGTTTTCAGTGAAGAGTGTCATACAGTTGTTTTGTTTGCATGCCTTATTTTTAGTCTGCTAATTTTGAATTCAGCTTTAAAAATTGCAGGAGTCTTCTTCCTACTGAGGAAAAAGGGGAGTGAATGTTCATCCCTCTCACCCAGGGAGAGGTCACTGACATTGCAGGTGCAACTGGTTGTTGCCTTGTGGCTCTTTCTTCAGTGCCCCGTCTCCCTATAAGCCCATTTCAGTCCAAGGACTTTCCTGTTTCCAACATGTGAATGGCAAACTGTAGACTGACGCAGGGTGCCCGGTTGTGATATAAATGAAACAAATCTGGGACTACATGAGGAGATAAGAATGAAGGTCCACAAGAAGAAATGTGTTTAGATTGTGACCGTACACATCAGCCAGCAACTGCTTATTTGTATCCTCTTCAACTTCTGCCAACATGTTTTAACTTAGCCCACACTGCAGCTGCTTTCACTGACTGGTCAGGGGACTGGCACAACACAGAAGGAGCTTCTGGGTTTCTTCCATGGGATAGAGAAGTCTCCAGCTGTGTATGGACAGGGTGAAATGGCCATCACATAATGATTGTCCCAGGGAAACTCCCCTCAGCACATGACAGATGTTATCTTGCTTAATGCCCTACTGAAAAGTGTTCAGATATTATGAGTTGGAGGCAAAGCAAAATGCAAAATGAAAGAAACAAAAGCATCAAGAGCACGGTCATAGATTTCTCCCTGTAATTTTACAACCTACTGAGTCAAAATTGAACTCATTGAAATGTTTCTCTTGGGATTGACCATATGGGACATATAATTCAACATTAATTTTCTCTTGTAATTCATTTATTTCTTCTAACTGCAGAAGGAGAGGTGGAAACCCCAAAAGAATTCCAAAAAGGAACTTTAACTTTGTGTGGAGAAGAAAGCAACAAACCTGCCATTACACATATATATACTCCAGTATTTGGGGAATTAACCCAATGAGTGTACACGAATATTTTTAGATAAACTCATTCTCCCTCTCTCCCCTTCCCCCTGCCCCATCATTGGTCAAATGCAAAAAATGTTAGTTATAATTGCTGTCTCTCACCATGTTGAATTCAATCACATTCCTGCTGCTTTTGTCAGTCCTTTCATGTATCGGTTTGGTATCACATTGCTTCCACAACCTCCTGTAAGCAGACAAGTCATCTAATTTAGAATTTGAAATTTGCATGGTTACAGAATAAATTATATAATGTAAGTAAGCTCATGCAAGCAGGCTGGCTCCGGCTTTTCCAGCTACAAACACCTGAAAACAAAATGGCGTTAAAATAGTTGTCTGAAGTTGAGGAAATTACTTGTCTTGGAAACACACCAAGTTTTGAAGAAACACTGAACAGAGATAGACAGAGAACGCAGCTAGAGGTTGGGATTATCTGCTCATTCTTGAGATTAGTCTTTTGTATCAAATCACATTTGTATTTGGCTCCTCAGGCAAAAGAGCTTTGTATACTGAGAGATTCACCTGATGTCACACAAGCCAGGATGTTGCACATGTAGACACTGGAGGGAGCCAGGCACCTCCAGAACTTGATTCATCTCATCTCAGGTGAAGTAATCTCCCTCTTGGCTGCACTTACTGGAAAAGGTAAAAATAGAGTTGATTCTACCTTTAGCAGATGGAGTATGGAGTAGTCCTTGACCCTCCATATTTCTATATTTCTACTCTCTATATGTGTTCTACCTGCATGGTATCTCTGTGGAAGAATTTGAAGACCCTTCCAGATACATCATGCACTGGAGGATCTGTGTTTCACAGAAAGCAGTTCTTCAGCATGTACTAAAACAAAGTGATGTATAACTCTTTTCCCCCCTTGCACTCCACAGGAAAAGCAAAGGCTGGCAGAGCGGCAAATGCTACAAATTACTAGTGGATATTGTGAAGACATTATTTTCCCCCATTCCCGTTTGTATTATAATCATTGCATTCACTGAACTAAAACCAGAAAATACCAACAAAGAAAAACAGCTTGTACTGTTCTTCTTGTGGTCATCTTTAGAATATCTCATTTCCTGACATTATTTTGCCTGTCTCAAAGGCAATTCAGCAGGAGAAACATGACGAGCAGGCTGACCACCCAGCCTGACCTCAACACATAGATTTGGAATCAGACCGTAATGGAGAACCGTTTGCAGCCAGGTGGGCCCACAAAAACTGCTGGACATGCTGCAAGGGATTGAATTTCTTACAGAGGGACAGAGAAGAGAGATCAGGCTTCTCCTGGGAAGTTGTAAGATAGGTAGCTAGGCAGTGTGAGATCTGTGGAATGTTACAACATGCTTGCAAAGTGTGAGTGACGAAACAGCACATATGATGGGAGAAATGCCTGTGAGATGAAGATTGGCCACTAGGTTAACGTGGCCCCCTTGGCTCCATCAAGACTGGCAGCTGCTGCAGTCTCACAGTGGTACAGCTATCACCATGGTGACTAGAAGCTTTCTGCTGGGAAAGCAAACACGAGTAGCATCCTAGAAGGAATAAACCAGCATATATGTCACCATAGAGTGCCACTTGAGCTAGAGTCAGATAATGAAAGCTCTTTCAAAAACCAAGACATCCAGGAATGGGCTGCAGATCATGGAATAAGTAGATTGGGTACACCGTATTCCCTGTCACCCTTGGCCAGATGGACAGATAGAGTTGTACAATGACTTGCTTAAAGCCATGCCTAAGTACCCTGGAGACAGAGAATCTCCAGGGGTGGGAATCTTCCCTCCAGGAAGTTATGTGACTAACCAGCACAAAGCCAGGAAACTGTCATCATGAGTGTCAGTATTTTTTGCTCTACAGAAAACCTTATATTCCCAGCCAAAAAAGTGCTAGTCAGGTGTGTGAATCCCTGGAATTGGGAAGTGAGTTTGTGTTTCTCACCCTGCATATATTGAAATCCCTTAGGAGAAAATGAGATCTTAGCCTTTAATTCCAAAGGGGGAGATTTCCTTAACACATAAACGTTCTTGTTTTCAGTATGAGCATGTACTTGTTATGAGTTGGTCCATTTTTATACTGAGGATGGTGGTGGTACATGCTTAGTTTATTCAGTATGTATATAATAAATAGCTGAAATATTACCAAATCTTGATAGAGTTATAAAATGTGTAACACTGCTGTTGCCTCAGAAGTGGGTTAATTGCTCTCTGCTGAGAGTTAGAAACTGCATTGTCACGAAGTTCATATTTAAGTTAAAAATATATTTTTCTACTTTGTTCCTATAGGACTCAGTATTTGGGGGACTATTCTATACACACTGTACACTCACTTTTGCTATTCCTTTTGTCCTGGCTTGATCAGTCAAGGATCATTTCTCAGGATTTTTGTTCACTGTGGAAGGTAATCTGGGTAACACTGACTGAAATCAGTTTGGGTTTAAAGTTCAGTTTCACAGGATGATAATGTTGTGATGATGAGGCAGGAAGTTTAATGAGAAAGAGGAGTTACATCTAGAAAAGATTGGAGTTGATACGTAAAAAAAATTATAAAAAATTAGGTGTTAATCCAGAACCCAGTCCCTCTCCCCTTCTTTTATATATTTATATGTGTGTGTGTGCGCGTGTGTGTGTCTGTGTGTATATGTATTCATATATTCAGGCATTTTAGCACTGATGCTATATATAAGGAGAGGGGGCCAAAAAATAAGTAGTTTTACAACCAGTCAGACCCATTTCAGAGCACAGATCTGGGCCAAGTGCAGAATGTAGAGATGTTTGCAAAATGCATCTATGTGCCACTTTTCAAATAAAGTGAATCTAAAAGCAGCATTCAATTATTCTACATTTGCCAAACTGATTGTGGCCATCAAACAAAGCAAAACCAAGAAAAGCAGAATGTTCATGCAAACTTTGGTAAAAATCTACTTCTGTATTTTTTTCAGACTACAGTGTGTTTTCTTATGCTTACATGCAAGTGACATACAAGTTTGCTGTCGGTTCTAAACCAGTTCTGCCATTGCCAATTTACTGTTTGCCCATTGCTTGTGGGTTTCACTGCACAGCTGCACTATGAGTGATTGCTTCCACTATGGCATGGGGATGGTGGAGAAAGCTGACTAGGAAAGCCAATTTACCCTCAGGTGTGGGAGGCATCTCACCTCCCCTCAGATATATCTGCGTGATACTGGCACTGTTGTGCTCTTTCTAAGAAAAGGAGAGTTTTCCAGATATCCCCTTCTGTCAATGTTGTAAGAAGCAAAATAAATTAATAGCTTTCAACAGCATGAACATGCATTTCAGCTTGCCTCTCTTGAAAATTCCCACGAGAGTCTGATTTGATTACAAAGGTTGGAACTGAAACTAATGACTTCTTTAGCACGGAAGAGGGTGGTTTTGCTGAAATGGTTTCATATACAGTCATGCAGGGCATTTTATATGGTGCTTTCCATGAGGTCCTCAGACTCCTTTAAGTAAGGTATGGGACAATGATATCCCCTTCAGGTGTGATTCATCCTGATTTTTTTGCCACAGTGCTAAGGCAGTTGTCCTCTAATAAAACAGCTCTAAAAATATTTCTTAAGGAGGTTGGTCATGTAACTGTCACAGGAAAAGCCTGGGAGTAGCCCTCCTGCAGAAGCATTCAGCAACCAACATCTTGATTGGTGATTTAATGGGCTTTTCTTGGAGCACTCAAGAACTTCTCTCTGCTGCAGAGTTTTTCTAGGATTAGGCATATTGTAATTCTCTCTGGGTTTTCTTATCTGCGTTCCCCCCGAGTGCCTCCTTTTTAACAGGTGAAGTGTATGTCCACGTTTTGCCTGTAGAGCAGAGCCATTCTTCCTTCTTGTTGGGTCGTTTGCTGGATGTGCCTCAGTGTGCCTGGAGCCAACAGCCACCGAGGATGTGAAAGACATGGTAACACTGCAGGAAGGGCAAACAACCCCTCCCTCTTTTCTTGTTTAAAAAGAGGTGAAGCCTGTACTGGAATACACAAAACGTATAGAAGAAGAGGAGGCAGGGGACTGTAGGCAGATAAAGGTGGTCCAGGAAGGTCACACACACTCTCTGGAAATGCTATCTGCTGCCAATGGCTCCTGGCCATCACAGGGAGGAGTAAAGTAAAGTTATATGCACCTGGTAGAACTGACTGAAGCCATTCTTTGCTATGTGGAGCACCTATGTACCTGACACTGCTTGGGAGTGTGCTGCTTGCTCTGCTGAAACAGTGTCCCCTTCAGCTCTGAGCATACTCACGTTTACAGAAGCAACTTGCAGTCTGTTGGGTGCACAGTCTGGCCTTCCTTCTAAACACCCAGGAGCAGCAGGTTCCTGAGGCTTGAAATGAGCGGCAAGGCAGAGAGGGAACAAAAGTGAAAATCAATCCTTGCTGCACAGCAGAATTTGGGTTTACTACCACTAGGCCTAAGTGTAGGAAAAAAACACTCAGCATCCCTCCCTTGTTTGGCTTCCCTCGTTCAGCTGCCATCCCCAGCTCGACCACCAGATGTCTGCACTGAACAGAAAACTGAACTGTAGCCCTGAGAAGAACAGCTTGAAAGAGCAGCTGAAAGAAGAGCAGAAAAAAAGGAAAGAGGACAAAGGGGCAGGGAGGGAAAATGTAAAGGGACCTGTAAAGGTTTGCTGCCTGGTCTGAACACCCTTGAGACAGGGATGACCCTCAGGCCTCTACTATTGAGCTTTTGTTTTACAGTCTAGGACTATATTCCCACCACCAGAAATGTTGAACTGAGATGATCTCTTTGGAAAGTGGGTGGGAAATGGGAGGTTCTTCCAGTTTCAGTTGGTGTAGGATATGTTGATAGTACTCATTTGGCGTGAATGTTAGGGAGCACTGCTGTGGTTATTTAACCTGTCTTGTCTGATTAGACTGGCAGAACTCAGAGGAAAGAGGTGTCCTGAAGATGCTCAAGTTCTGTGGTGGGATAGGAGACCACTTAGGACCTGGACACAGCCTTGCCAGATCCACGCAGCAAATAGGGCCTGTGCAGTTCCAGCAGTGTGGTGTCCAGGCTGAGGTGTAGCTGGTGCAGGTGTCTTTGCACTGTGCTTCCCTGGTCTTCTAGCTCCAGACTTAACCTTCAGCTCGGAGCTTTTGTGCATGTGTGTAGACACACACATACGTGTTTAACCAGTCTTCTAAATAAACTGCCTGAAGAGATAAAAAGCGATTTGATTGCAATCTTAAATACTCTTCCATTTACATTGTTACAAGGAATGCTATCAAGTCTGATGAATTAAAGCAACAAATTCCTTCACTTTCTCACTTAGAAATTTCCAGTTACAATGCAAGGTTTTTTTCTGTTTGTGCTGTCTCTGCTTATATGAACTCCTGAAGTATACAGATATCTGGCTGTGTATCCTCACGGGTCAAACAAGACACTTTTAGCTTATATTCCTCTTGTTTTTAACTGGATTTTTTCTTCTAGCTGAAAAGAGCTGTCACCTCACAGAGGGAAAAAAAGCCATGCATGGTGTTAAGCAAGAGTCAGTTTTGCTAAACCAAGAGAAATGAGTTGGGCAGCAGCAAAAGGTAGCTGACATTGTGAGTACCAGGACCATATGGAGAAGCTATAGAAGGAACCATACACGTAATTAAAGACAGGAAAATGTGTACCTGCACATCACGCTTAGATTTGTGATCTTATAGTCTGAGGAAACTCCCTAAATTCTGGTGGTCTTTTCTTTAGATTTAGTACAGTATTCGTTATGAGCCAGAGTTCCTGGCTTTTCTATGCTCTGTCTCACTCACAGACATGTCATGAACTTTTCATGCAACTCCTTTGTAATGTGCAAGATCTACCTCCAATTCTTGCTCCCCCTTTTTTTGGTCCCTATAATTAAATTCTGTCTTTCTGTTCTGTTTTATTAGTCTTGGGATTTTTTTCTTTTCTACAAGGTGCCATCCTGGAGTGCCCCGATCTAATATTCTTAGAAACATTAACACATAAGAGCCTGTGTGCCACTCAAGGGAGTGTGGGAAAGCTGAACAAAGGATTTGAACAGGAAAGAGTACTGTAAAAGATTTTTGAGATAGAGAAGTGATAGTCATTGTGCACCTACTGGAGAGAAAAAAAAAATAGTTGTTCCCAAGGTCTTTATAAGGTATTAACATGAGAGTGGTGTGGAGCAAAGAGCTTCTATGGTAATGTGTGATGTGGTTCCTGACTCTGTTTCTGTTTGGAGCCTCAATGAGCCAGTTCTTGTGCTTAAAACGTACAGCCTGAAGTATGTCACTGATTCAGACCCCACGAAACCTTAAAACCATCACCATGGAATTCAGAAACAGAGTAACCAGTTATCTCTATATCCACTTCAGTGTGACTTTGCTGTATGATATCAATAGGATTTTGCTTAGAGGGTTCAGTAGAATCAAGATGTGCTCTCTGCCACTGCAAATAGTCATGAGTAGTGATGTCCTGTGTTACAAAACTAATAGGTAAATAGTTACCTTGAAAATGTTCTTGTGGCACTTTAATTAAATTGCAGTTGTTAAGGTCACACAGTGCATTTAGACACACTACAGTTGTATTGTTATAAGAGGTGTATCTTCCAGAATGCTACAGGAGAAATGGCACAGGCAGTTGTAACTGGGTTTCCGTTAAAGAATGTAGTAGTTTGTTTACAACTTATAATATGTTCATTCCTCAAAAACATTACCAAGATACAACCCTCATGGGAAGCTTTGATTTATATTGTAAGCGTTGCGTCAAATCAAGACAAAATTTCTTCCATAATATTAACCTTCTGTTTGAAATACCATCTCATTTTTACTTCCAGTGTCAAATAAATGCAGTTTTATAAAACTCAAATTAAAATATTTCCAATATTGGAATTTCAATTTGGAAAGGCTGACCGGGGAGAGAAATTAGTAAATTTTATCTCTTGAAGAACATTAAGAACCTAGACAATGCCATATCTCCGTATCACCACAGTAGAAGTTGTAGTTCAGAGTTCCCATTGATTATAGATGCTTAACAGCAATCTAAAACTTGTCCAGTGAGCTAAACAGTGTAGGAAAATATCACCATAAGCCTGCCCATAGATACTGCACCTCTTTCCATTTAAAGCCTTTTGAGTTTGCATGGTTCTTGTTGTCATGAATACCAAAACCTGTATTCCTTTTTGCTTCTGAGAGGTTCTTCATCTGTGGTGGGAGAGGACAGCAGATGGGAACTGACCTAGACCGAGTATGTCGAAGGCCAGCATAAAGGACTCTACACATACCATGCATTTATACCTAGAAATGGTTCAAATGAATTGCTTGGGACCCTTTCTGACAGGTAATAGCACTGTTTTCAGCCAGAATTATTTATATAGCCCAGAAGCTCTTTAACATACCAGCACAGGCCCTCAGGGTGCCCCTTATTGCTTTGTGCTCGCGTTCGCAGTCCGTGTCTGAGGGGTAGCAGATGACTTCGGGCTGATGCTCAACATCTTGTGAAGATGGGCAAGAAGCAGCTTGCTCTCAATGCAGTGAAAATAGGCAAAAGAGCCAGCAAAAATGGCAAAATTATCTATGTCAGGTGAAGTTCTGATGCAGTTCTTTTCTTTCCAGGATTTTGCACTGCTCCAGCTTGCAGTATTCATCCTGCTTTTTGTCAAAGTGAGTGAGAGTGGTGGGACTGAGGGATTGGGGCAAGAATTTTCCTGTGCAGAAGTCCTATTAAACTGCCACAAGATGTACCCTTGCTGTGCTTTCCTTACCAGGGGTTAGAGTATTCTTGGCTGGAGGAAGTTATGTCCAAGTAGAAGCTAGCCTGGTGAGTGAGCTGGCACTGCCTGAGGCAGTGTGCAAAGGCTTGTTTATTATTTGGGGTACAGATGGCAAACAAATATCCATTATTTCATGTAATCAAATGACTGGTTTCTGTTTGAGAATTTAGAGGCAATGCCATTTCCCTCATACAGTCCCACTTTTGTATGCCATAATCTTTATTGTATCTGTCTAAAGAGACTGCTCAAGACATTCTAGCATCATTCAACCTGTTGATCAGTGATTAAGAGAGGCAATAAAATGTGGTGAACTCTGCCCAGTGATCATTTCAGCAGCATGAGAAGCTGTCTTTCCTACAAGGCTAAGGAGGAGGATTTTTCTGGCAACTGGTGGCAGAAAGAAAAGCAGGATTTCTCTGTTATCTGCTGTCTTCTGAACAACCACTGTCGTGATCCCGGCCTCAAGCCAGGACTGCAGCACCACCTCTCGCCAAGGATGTTGTTCCAAAACAGGTTCTCCCACTCAGGGTGCAAGAGAAAAATCCGCACAGAGTCAGAGTATTTGATTTACTTACAGTTCTGCGCAGAAAGGGGTGCTGGGTGGCAAATCCGCAAAGCCAGCATGATGACTACCAAAACCTTTCACTTTCATTTTAGCAAACTAAACACATTTCTTTTTCCTTGACAGCAGCAGAGCTTAGATGATTTATGTGCTTTAGGTTTCAAACAATGTTTTTCTGATTGTTCGATTTTTAATTATGGGACTGCTAGAAAGATGTTTAGTGTCCTGAGGTGCTAGCTGAGTCAAAATCATAAAAATACCCCCATCCTCACAGAAAAAAAACCCAACTTTTCTATGGGGTGGAGGGGAAGAAGGGATCAACCCCAAACAAAACTCTTTTTCTGGAATTTCAGTGGGCAAGTGAGACTGTAACACAGTGTTTCAGGTTGAAGTTCATCGTCTAGATTACTCATTCAGCGGGATAGCCACAAAATTTAGAGCAAAATTCTTAGAATACAGAAGTATTTCCCAAAGCATGAAAGAAGCAGAAGGATTGTTACTTTGTAATCCCTACCTGTTTGATTTCTATCTAAAAAAAGCCAAAACTGAAACAAACAAAAAAACCCAAACACAAAAGGAACCAAACACCAACAAAGCAACATTTAACACCATCAATTTTATTTTGCTTCAAAACATGAACTCAGCAGCAGCAAGACACAATCTAAATCCCCATCTTTCCAAGCTCCTGCTCCTCAATCCTTCATGGCAATAACTATATCATCTGTTTCCTGCTAAGACAGCAGTACAAATGGAAAGGATTAACAACCGGACACTCCTGTTGTGCTTTGTAGGTTTATTGCTGCCCCTGCAGTTTGCAGACAGGACAGTAAGACTTACAGAATATAGGGCTTGTGTAATGTGATTGTACAGTTTTTTCTTACACAAAAGAAGTTGCAAGTTTTACAGGTTTTTAAGCTAACTGATATCAAATGAACCTCCAGTCTAGATTGACCAAAGCATCCCTAACTGTCACCCAAACATATTGCTACCCTGAAACAACAGGGGGGAAAGGCTTTGTAACATATCTAAGGAATTTTTAGAATAGGTGTGACAGCTATACTTGCCCTAGCAGGCATGAAGCCCTCCAGACAGTGACCTGCACCTGATCTCTGTCATGCAGTGGCTGGCTTCAGGTATGTGATGCTGACCTCTGAAGGCTCCTGGTAGGTGAACTGCAGGGTGTGCCCATTACCTTTTCCACTTTTAGCAACTAGAGCAAGACTCCATTTAGCCCTGGTGTACTGTAAGTAGGGAGCAGTCTCCAGATTCCTGACTGCGTTTCTTATGAACTTTGCAACAGGAAAAGAGAGTTCTGTCGAACTGCCTCACACCTCAGGGAATCCGAGTTAATTGCTGCTTCCCAGAGCAGCTCACTTCCAGATACTGGGACAACTTTTCTCATCACGTGCTTCTCTGATTACTATAACATTTCTGTCTTGAGGTATTGAGTAGTCAGTGAAATGTATGTGACCAACACTTTTTTAAAAGTTTTTCTTTTGTGATTGAGAACTCCACTGTAACTGGAAGAACACAGAGCCCTTCTCAGGCTGTTCCTGTTAGGATTTATGTGAGCTGCTTAGGTCCCCGACATTGACAGTGATTGTGGAAGCCATGCTGAACACTGAGATCTGTTGAAACCAAAAGAAGAAGGTAGGCAAACTGACTTTGGTGTATGTGATGGAGTTGCCTGGAGTATTAAATAGATAGCCATTTGTAGAGATTTTTTGCTAGTGGCAAGAATTGCACATAGGTGCAATACCAGTGCCGTCTGGTATTTTGATAAGCAATTTTAAGTTCAGGAATGGTGTTGAGGAATGCACCTAGTGCCAACAGCTCGGTGTGCAGCTGCAGTGGGAGCCACAGGTTGTACCCTGGGTGGAGGAATGGCTGAAGCCCCAGGGAAGGGGCTGTGGATTGGTGCCAACCCTTTGCCTGACAAAGGACCTGAGGACCTGTGGCTCTGGCCATAGCCCAGATGCTCCATAGAACCCAAATAAACAACAAGACCCCAGATCAAAAGGCACATGCAAGGAGCGTGAAGAGCACGTGAGGAATGGTTGCACTGACTGTAAGGGTATAAAAGCCCTGTGACTCTTTTTTGAGGGTCCCTTCCCAGAGGCAGCACCTAGAGCTGTTATGGTGTTGCTGCATCACCATTAAATTATTTAAGACATCTGGGACTCTGCTAAGGGAAATCTGACTGTGTGAGTGTGGGGTATGTAGATAGTCAAGTGGGGCACTCATTGGGTCACTGGAGTCACCTGTTATGAAGGGGCTTCGGTCCCAGCAGTGACAGCCTGGAGTGGTGTGAGTATGACTGCCAGAGTGGCTCTTGGATGGTCAAACAGGGAAGTTTTCTTAACTGTGGGTCAGGAAAGAATTTGGAGTCAATGTAGAGAAAGAGAGTCTCAAATGGAGATGGTAACTGTAGAGGAGAAAATTGGAGAGTCAGTGTCCTAGAGGCTACAGGTTGGGGTTAGACCAAGTTTGCTTGGCAGCATCAGTAGGAGGGATGTGCATGGAGCCTGTTGTAAAATCCTTTCACAGACGGTTTGTCAGGCTGTTTGTGTGTCTAGCAAGCCTTGATTTGAGGACAGATGTTTTGAATCAACATAAAGATATGCGCAGGAGAGAACAGCCCTTGTGAAACCTGTGCTCTACCAGGAGTCGGTGTTGAGCACAGAGACAATGCTCCACTCCGGGGCGAGCCGTGGTGCTCCAGTCTGAGTGAGGACACACGCCGGGACACGAGCAGGAGGGCTGCGTACTGGTGCCTGAGGGTCAGCTGCAGATCATAAGGGCTGCAGGATCTCTACAGCTGTGTGCCCGATAGGCGCGCCAGGACCTATCCACAGGGCAGCGGAAAGCAAACAGGACGAACACTTGTCAGCACGGCCCGAGCTGGGCCCTGCATTTACCTCTGTGCCAAGTGGGATGCGTTGAGCAGCCCTACTTGTCCCTGCCCGCCTGGGACGGAGCGTCCGCCTCCCTGCAGAGCCCGGGCACCGCAGCGGAGGCTCCCCTGCAAGCTCCTGCCTCTCCCTGGGCGGGGGACAGCGCAGCGCCCCCACAGCCCCTGCACCGCCGGAGGAGGGAGAGAAGGAGAGAGGGGAGGGAAGGAGAGAGGGAGAGAGAGGGA
>VZRE01001534.1:71206-111206 GCA_013396775.1 Cephalopterus ornatus
AAGGAGAGAGGGAGAGAGAGGGAAGGAGGGAGGAGAGACGGGCGGGCACCGCCGCTCCCGCCCCTGTCCCCCCGCGCCCGCGACGGGCTGCGAGCAGGCGGGAGCGGCGTTACCGCCCAGCCCGGCTCCAAAGGAGCATCGCTCCGTCCCTGCCCGGCTTCAAGGGAGCATCGCTCCGTCCCTGCCGCCGCCCAGCCCCGTCCTGGATCGGGGCCCCGGGGCCAGCTGAGCACGCAGGTGAGGGACCGGGCAGCAGGCACCGAGAGGCGCCGGCGGGCGGGTGCGGGGAGCGCGGGAGGCCGGGAGCGGCTGCCGGGGAGCCCGGAGGAGCTGCGGCCTCCCCGGGGCGAAGCCGGGCTCCGGCAGGGCGGGGGCCGGGCGGGGGTTCTGGCCCGGCAGCGCCCTTCCCCCGCGGGCCTGGGGCGGACCTGGTTTCGGCTGGCGCTGGATTCCGTGAGCATCCCTTGAGCATCCCTTAAGCATCCCTTGAGCATCCCGTGAACATCCCGCGGCGAGCGCGGGCACCCTCGGCTCCCCTGCGAGGGTTTTGACTCTGCCCGGTCCCTGGCCGCGTCTGTCCAGTGACCTCGAAAGAGCGTGTGAGGTGCCTTGGAGTAAAACACAGTGCATGCTCTGGCTTTGCTTTTCCCCTCATTAGCTGTGAGTGGAGGTTGGTCAGACCTCGGAGGTGAAAGGTTTTAAGTAACCTGTTAGAACTGGCTAGTGTAATGATGAATTACCAAAATCACTGGTCAGTCTTCTCTTCAATCCTGCCATACACTTGGTTGTGAGTTCCCTGCACAAATGGCCAATCCGATGGCTTGTTCCATTCTACGCTGACAATTAATTGTGCATATGGAATGGGGAGACAGAAGTTCCTAACATTTTCACTCTAGTGGGGTTGATATCTTACGGACTTTAATCATCGCACAATAAACCTGTTTTTTCTGGATACAATCCAGTTAGCAGGTTTTTCTGTGCCCTGGGACACTCACCTTGCCCTACATAAAGATAATTTTAAAGTGTATGTGATATCCTTTATTTGAAATGCAGTGACTGTCACTGCAGTGACAGCAGTAACAGAGTTACAACTACCATGTTGTGTGTGATGGTGTGTTTCCCATAATCTTCATTTCAACTTTCTATATTGTAACATACAGTTTACGTTGCTTGTTTTGTTTTTGTTTTTCTTTAAAATATGGTTGCATGCTGAGCTAAGATCTTTGGTTAAGCCATATTTAGTGATATATAGGTCCTTCTTCAGAGTTATTTGATTTGGTACCTTGATGTGCAATTTGTTCAAATTCTCCTGTGCAGTACAGATTTGCCTGTATTTTTGACATACTACCCTGTTAAAAAGCTAAAGCACCAGCTGTCAAAATGCATCCAGGAAATTGGGACAAAAGAAAAATATTATGCAAAGTCACAATAAGCAAGACAGAGTTGAGAAGAAAGACTGTTTTAAGGAAACTAGATTTGCAATGTAAGTCAACTGTTGTCAACTATTTCAATTCTAATCCCTTCGAAGGCTGTAAACCAGAATAGAATCGTGCATCTGTTAGAAGTATGGTTATACTAACCAGTAAAGGAAATTGCTGAAGCTTTCCAATTTAGTTCGTGTTATCTGATCAATGTACCTTGTCAGGGAAATGTTCACACCCAGTTCCAATGAAATAGTAAAAGAGATTAGCTTAAACCATATCACTTGGGGTTCAACCTGAAAAAGTTGTACTGCGTTCATGAGGCAGAAAAACAGCTACTTTGGGCCTACTAATGCCTGATTGCAATAGCAGCATGATTGCCTGGTTAGTGCAACAGTACTTCCATAAAACTTACTAAAATAGCTTATCGATAAGGCAAAAATCAGAGTCCAAGGAAGCAATTTTGTGCTTCGTCTAAGGAAGGCAGGTATTTTCTTTGCTGTGGTCTTCTGCAACAGCAGAATACAATTGGACAGGAGCCTGATCAGGGGTTTTGGGAAAAGCTCTATGTGCAGCTAAGGCCTGAACAATATGGCCCTAAGCTCATTCCTTCTCTCCTGGTGGAGGTCTCCTTAGGCCTGAGCTAAACCAAACTGTAACCTGGCTCTGTTGTGGTGCACAGATGGGATTTATAGGCAGGCTTTGCTCTCCAAGACTAGTTCTGGGGTACAGTGGACTGGTGATTGTTGAACACTAGAATCTCAAAAGCAACATGTTAGTTTTTCTCCCCCATCAACTCCTGCATTTAATACAGTCTGACCTAAGCAGCAGACACTTCTTCCTTGCTCCTCTTAAAATAATACAGTAAAATATGCCAAAGGTGGTGTCCAAGGAAGAAGGTGGGTCACTGCAAACCTACTGAAGGCTGCTCTTTGCAGCAAGTGTTTGGAGCATAGCTGTTCTCAGGAGTTCGAGATCTTTTTCCAGTCACTTTTCACAGTAGCCAACAGAAGGGGGTAATTCCCCATATTGTTCCTTGACAGCAATAGCAGCTGTTACGCTAACATATATGAGCCAGTTTTAAATTATTAAGTGAGCTGCAGAAATTATGCCAGCTGCCTGCCCTTGATAGGGGTAAGTTGGGTCTAACTCTGTGCTGTCCGGAGTTTGTAATCAGCAAAAGACAGCCGGATTGGTCAGACTTTTGGAGTGCTGTCTGTATGAGAAAAGACTTGTCATTCTGGGAAAGAACTCAGGCATATGCTCAGGCAGAGAACTAGTGCAGAAATTTACAGAATCATATAGAAGAGATTAATAGGGAGAAGTCTTTCTGAAACTGGCTTTTCCTAATTTTGGTATCCTTGGTTTTGTACTGGAAGCAAGAAATAAAAGGAGATAGTTCTTCGTGCAAAGAAGCAGACCTGTGCAACTCCTGGATAAGGTCCTGCCATGGTCTGCACATAAGAAGTTTACAAGGGTTGGAAGGGAACTGAGACAAGTACTAGGATTAGAGGCCATTGAGGATTAAATAAAACATATCTGAAAATTCAGAGAGTATTTCAGTCAAGCTTCCTATATGCTCATTCCTGTTGATACCCTCTCCTGGGCATCTCCCTACGGCTATGTTTAGAGGTGGTTAGAAGCTGGCCAGACTCCTCTTCTGATCGGTACGGTCACAATCCTTAATTTTTTTCCCAAAAATTATTCTTAACACGTTCTTAATAACCACATATCCTTTATGCCAGGCTGGTATGCAGCCACTGGTTAAATTAGTCTGTGTACCCAATAATTATTCCTCAATGGAGAAGAGACCCAACTTTTATTTTTTGCCTCTAACAATTTTCTTGCTTCAGCAGTCGAGCACGAGCTTTTCTGCTTCTGGCTGTTTGTCTCGTCTTTGTTAGGCTGATAGGAGCTTACACGTCTCTTTGGCTCACAAAAATGAAGTGGTAGCCATTTGATCTTCTGCTTTGTCTCTACCACCCTACCTACCTCTTTTTTTTGCCCTTTACTATGCTGACTTGCAGGACTGGAAAAGATGAAAGCAATCAACTGTGTTTGCTATAGTTGTATATGGCAAATTCAGCTGCCAGTAAAGCACTAAAGTCATTGTTTACCATTCCATGATTTTTGTTTTATTTTTTATTCTTCTTCGAGAATGAAATAAAACTGCAAATTTATTTTCTTACCTAGGTCTCTGGAGAAAATGGGGAATAGATTGGTGAAACCCAAGCATCTGAGGCAGCCAGACAGACACATAGCAAACCTCGCTATTGGCTGTGCTGCCAACCATAAGTTTTTGATGGACCCGTGCCTAGGCATCAGTGTGATCAATGGCCAAGCTGATGTTCTTTGCAGCAAGGTACTTGAACTGGAAAAGGAGCTGAAGAGAAAAGACCAAGAGTTGCAAGACAGTCAAAGCCACGTTGCTGAGCTTCAGGAACAGCTGGCTGTGCAGACTAAGGTCATAGCAGAACTCACCAAGGAACTTCAGAGCAAGTGTACACAGTTGAACAAGCTCCAGGATGTTGTTAGCACACAAGGAGAGCACTCTCTTCAGCCTTCTCCATTGAAAGTTTCTGCCAATAGGAGGAGAGGAGCCAAGGAAGGTGTATCTGCAGAGCCAACAACCCGGCTGTATGACTTGAGCAGGAAAGCCATGTTTTCCCTTGAAAAAGCGATGGTACGAAAGGATTCCAGGTGAGCTCATTTCAGAGGGCTTGTATGATTGTGTTACAAGGATATTACTTTTATCACAATGATACACTGCTTGCACGATAAATCAAGTAACCATCTTTTTCGTATAGGCTTTGTCACTGTGGTAGTGAAGTGCTGGTTGAATTTGTGTGATTCTTTAACCACAGTCTGTGTCCCACAGACTTCAGATGAAGAGTGGCAGGTAGGCTCTGTATTTTAGATGAGACTCTTATAGTCTCTTTGGGATCTATCTTTACAGCCAGCTAAGCAGAACCTAAGCGTCTTCTAGGCCAGACCTAAGCCTCTTAGCTCTAGGTTTGCCTAGTGCTCGCAGCTCAAGCTGTCCTCTGGAACACTGATGAGAAGGTGCCTGGATGCTTTCACCTGGATGGTTTCATTTTTAATCCCACAGCATGCATGGCTTGGGAAGAAGCAGGTGACCCCAGCTCAGCACTCCCTAATGCAATATGAACACTGTTCTTGAGCTATGCCCAAAGTTTGTCAGCCCAGTTTCAACTCAGTCTGGTATAGAATGCAATGAAATATTTTGTATGCTGTGATTATCCTCTTAGCTTCCTCCTGTCCTCCAGCTTCTGGTAGTCATGGTATAGGAACTGAATTTTACATATTCCCCTTTGAATCCAGTTATGCTTTCTAGACTCCGAAAGACCCAGAAATATCTGCGTTTGCAGCTGACCTTGTAGACAGATGTATTAGACTGGTATCCTTAAATGGAAGGATCTTGCAGAGTAGACAAAACCTGAGTCTCTGTTTTAACATGGTGGTAGCCAGAATCTATCTGGACTTCAGCTAATGGCTTAAGTGCCTCAGATTTGCATGGAGCTTTATTATTCTGTTAAAAAAATCATGGCATATATGAGTGTACCATAGTAGACCTGAGAGTTATGAGACTTGATTTCTCATCCATCATGTCCAGCATTACACATTAGAGGGTGTCTTGTGAATCAGAAAGGCTGCCTGAGTCACTATAAAGCGCTGAGAACTTCAGCTGGCAGTGTTTTTCCACAAGAGTAAGAGAACTGCATTAATATTTTATCACAAGTACCCAGGCAGTTTAAATCACTGTTTGTTTTTGGAGTGTTCTACTTGGAATCACCTACTTGTCTTCTCCTTGGCATGATCCTTGTACTATTGTCCACCAGATGGTTTTCTAGGGTGCTTTCAGAGACAGAATTGTAACAGCAGTGAGGAGCAAAGGCAAGAAAAGAGCTGGTTGATTAGCGAAGTGCAACAGTCAGAACAAAACCAAGTACTGCAACTTAAGCAATCTAAAGGTAATGCTCATCATCTTTTGATGTGATGGTGACCAAAGTATCATTTGATCTTCCAAATACTTTGGAAGCAAATACAGCCAAAAAAAAAAAACCGCCACAAAACCATATTACTATGCATTACTCTGCTTCTCAGTTAGACAGGCCTGTGATACACACTTGTTTGACACCATCACCTTCCTACTGAGACAACCAAATGCTGAAAGGTACAAACATTTGGTTTCCTTGACTGGGCAGCAAATACTGTAGTAGGTCATACGTGTAAGAACAAAGTCTGACCTTTACTGTCTACAGAATTCTGTCCACTCTAACCAGCAAATACTGATCCTTTAGCCTAACAGTGTCTATAGAAGTGTTTAGAGTTGCTGATATCAGTGGCTGCCTCCCCCTTACAGAGGAAGGACCTAATGCAGCCCCACTTCTGCATAAGGTAATTGCACAGTGTTGCTACACAGTTGTGAATGCAGTTATTTCGGAAGGAGGGGAAGCTCCAGGCTATGTTCTTGAATTTGCATTGAGTCCAGAGTGCCACTCGCCCCTTTTAAAAATATTTATACAACAAATGGCATAATGTTATCCTATTCATTTAATAGGGTTTTGAGTGCCATGCTTTTGTTTGGAGTATCTCAGCATGACTGATTTTAATGAAAGTTTTAGAAGCTTTCAATGGTTCTTATTTATCCCATGTGAGTGGATGTTTTTTCATGTTTTTTCTTCTATTGAGCTAGTTGGGTAAATCCATCTCAGTTTCAAAAAATGAGTTTTTTTCCTTAATGGGAGTTTAAGCATTGAAAATTTAACTAAAGCCTGAAGATTTCAGAGTTTGAACATGGTATATGAGAGCAGATCTCTCAAGAGTCTTTCAAATGGAAAATATTTTTAATCTCTTAACCTTTGCAGTGTTAACAATATAGGTGTCTCACTATCTGTAGGATAATTCTCTGTTTTTCTGTGTCCTTACAGAGAGTGCTATTACCATCAGCAGCATTTAAACTGCCTTTATCAAGTCCCTTCCTATTATGGACTCAGGACCATGACCCAGTTCTGTTATCAGCCATTATGGGCTGGGGAAGAACTATCCTGACCCTTGACATTGATGTCTTTTAGCAGTCAATGCCAGAAGATAGCCAAAAATCTCTCATTGGTAGCAGAAAGGTACATTAAGAGAAAGCATTGCACGGCAAAACACAGGTTGTACCCTCTCACCTGTGAGGTGACACCTCTCTTATGATGGGAATAAATTCCCAATCCTGTTCACAAAAAGCTATTCTTAGGCTGCCAGGTGCTATTTGTAGAGTTTGACTGAGAATGTGTTGAAAGAGGCAGGGGGAACATTTCTGTGAAAGCTAACAACAGGGTAGGGAACAAAACCTGCAGAAGGATGCTATGGCAAAGCTGGCCCTGGGCAGTGAAGAAAAGTCCTACTAGAGGTGGGACCAAGAGATACCTCAACACCAGAAAATTCTGTGGCTCTGTGTGCCCCCTTTTTACCTGTTAAGTAGTGCTCATAAGGACAGCGACCAGCACAAGTGCTGGACTAAATGTCTTCTGTCCTCTCAGGACATCTAGTTATTTCCAGCAGCCATTCCCAAAAGTGGAGCAGGTACAGGAGAAACGGAAAGACAACTGTTAGCGCGCTGGATGCCCAGAAGTGAGCAAGCATCTGATTCAAGAGCCTGAGCTACAGTTACCGTACTCATGAGTCCTTCACCCTTTGGCCAACTGCACTTCCTGGAAATAGCATAGTCTCCTATGTAGTCATTTTAAGTATTTGGTTATGTGGAATTATTGTATTTTATTGCAGTATTGTATGCATGAGGCAGGCCAGGGTGAATTAAATTAACAAGTTTGGTTTTAGCAGAAAACTAAGTTAGGGCTTATGTTCCAATAACCCTGTTGCTTTCAGCAGAAGCTAAGTTATGATCTCCATTTTTAAATGCAGTCCTTACCATAGCTACTTGATTTTATTTTCTTGCCTCATCTCATCGCCTGTACTTATTTTCAGTCATTATATGGCTAGTAACATTGTAAGTGTATTTACTTGCCCTATGGTTGTTCGTTCCTGGATTGTGCTCAGGAGATTTCCCACATAACCTAGTTCTGATGACAGCCTTGCATTGTTTTATGAATACAAGCAAGAGTAGGCCTTAAATGCCTCAGAAAGCTGTCAGGTTGCTGACTTTGTTACCCTTCCTTACATGCACGTCGGGAACATGGGGACTTAAAGGCAGAATTTATCTTTCACTTCAGCAGTAAAGGAAACCTAATCATAAAAGCTCCATCAGTGCAGCAGTTGTTTAATTGTGGCTATTTCTGACATGGATTCAAAGCACTGCTTTATGGGAAGCCCTTGACCCAGGACATACACAAGTCAATGAGAATGATTGCCCAGTAGGTTTGTATAGCCTGCTTTGTCTCAGTTAGTTAGTCATTATTAGTGGATTCATACACTGTTTATTTTCCCATGTTTTCTTCTTCTTAAAATCCAGCCACTGGACTCTTCCACCTGCAGCTCAAATATAGACTGTTCTTGTCTTTACAACTCACTGATACCTGTGTATTTACTACAACAGGAAATGATACAGAGACTGTCTCAGGGAGCAGCCAGAACAAGATTGCTCCATAGGAATAAGTGAACCAGGTTACTACAGCACAGACAATTCCCTCACTAAGCAGGATGCCATCCCCGAGGTCTGGGCAGGGTAGGCTGAGCAGGATGGTGATAGCAGGGTCCATCAGGAGTCCCACAGAAGAAGCAATCAATCAGATGCAAGCTCTAACCAAGAGACAGAAACAGTGTACTTACAGTATTGGACCAATACCCAGCCAGAAGACAAAACCAAAATCAACTGTTTCTCTAACATAGCCCAGACAAGAACTGAATGCCCAGACCTGAGCTTAAAGAGAGTATGCATTCCAATGGGCAGAGGATGTGTGGTGGTCCCAAGGGAGGCTGAGTAGTGTAGGTAAGGCCTATTACTGCCCTCAGGGCTCTGACAGGTCTGACCCTAGTCAGACGGGTACAGGGTTTCCCTTTTTCCAGTCACCTGTTACTCCACCTGACTGCCATGACTTTTCAAATATCATGGAGAGTGGCTTGGCAACTTCCAATTATAGTCAAAAATCTCTTAGAAGCAGTAGAGGAAAGGGCCTGCTTTGGGAAGATTCTCCCATGTTTGGTCATTCTTAAGGAGACAGAATATATTTGGCATCCCACCTGACCAAACTATACCGGATTTTTACTCAGGTAGTAACATTTATGCTGTTTGTTGTCATCTGTGCAAAGGAAGTGGGCACAGTTGGGGTTGGAAGAGTTTTTCAGGGATGTGGATGGAAGGCAAAAAACAGTACAGGAAGGGATCAACACTAACTCTCCACCTCCACACACATCTATAGCCTGGACTTACTTTGTTAATTTTGGGACAATGTTCAAATAAATTTACTTCCTAGCTATAAACAGGGAATGCCACAGGACCAATGTTATTTTACCAGTGCAAGGGAGGTAGTCTGTAGTCATTTTTCAGCCACACCCATCTACAACTTGCTTCTTTTTACCCACCACCAGTGTCTTCTAACATTCTCCTAAGAAAAAACACCACCTGTTAATCATGTTTCTGCATACTTTTACTGCCATGCATCTTTGTACAACTCAAAAAAGAAACTCTTGGTGAGGTTTTAAAACAGTCAGTGCTGACTTTCATATCATCGGTGCTATGTTTTCACTGGATATTAGAAAAAAAAGGGGTTAGAATCTTAGAAAAGTTGGCCTGATCTTATAACAAGCTGGCAATCCTGTGCAGGCAGTGCTATGTGAAGACACGCATTTCACATTTCTGTCCTTCAGATAAGCAAGGCTACATACCTCCGTTGTGCAATGGGGAAAGAATATCGTGAGAAACAACGCAAAACTTTCTGGGGAGCCTGTCTTCCTGCAAGGACTGTAAAATCGTGCAAGGATTGAAATATTTGTCGGTGGTACTGGTCGTGCAAGTATGAGAAATAAGGGGGAGCGTCTTGAGAGGAATGATTGCTTGGTGAACAATATACCACAACCATGCTGGGTATTTTAAACTTTGGGGTTTTGTTTTAAACCAGTGAGAAGAAGCTTATCACGGATGCCCTGAATAGAAATCAGTTCTTGAAGAGACTGGAGCCTCACCAGACACGAGATATGGTGGAATGTATGTATGAAAGGACTTTTCAGCAGGGCAGCTACATCATCAGACAGGGAGAACCCGGCAATCACATTTTTGTGCTCAAAGGTGAGTATCGCTTGCTTGTACAACACACAAGTGCAAGAAACAGGGAAGTAGTTCAGAAGTTTTGGCAGAAAGCCACAGTGATGGTGTTTGTGCTCCTAAGTAATTTATGCTGGCTCTGATGAGGGTGATGCAGGTTTTACCTGTGACTTTTATGAAACAGAGCGAGAGAAACAAAAAGCACCTTGGAAACTTGAATCTTGATTTAATGCAATTTTATGTCCTCTTTCACTTCTAAAAGCCTAGAGGCGAGCAAATCCTTTTTGTTGTTCGTGCAGCCAAGCCCTTTTTCTCAAAAGGAAAAACAAGGATTATTTAAAATATAGAAAACTTCTCAATGGTGAAGCCACTTTTGAAATAAACTTGCTTTCAACATTCATGAGAGCTTATACTAGTTTTCTGTGTATGAGAAATTGAGAGATGAGGTCTGCATTTACTGTTCTCAAAGCTGAAATGTTTTTGGGGTTTTTTTTAAAGACCTCTTTGGATTTTTTTCTGGAAAAAAAAAAAGAAAAAGCCAAATAAACAACAAAGCAAACAAAAAGCTTTAGGATAAAAAAGCTTTCCTAAAATAATGCCAACTGGTCTGAAGTAATCTCTTTGCAGTCATCTGTGGTGACTGCTACTGGGCTTACACATATATCTCAAATTGCAGATCGATCTTAGTGGACCCCAAGTTTAACACCTGGAATTTGCTCCTAAAAGCAATTGTCTCTTTCATCATCTCACCATTAAAAGTTAATTTGCATATTTAATCAATTTTGGACCACTAAAATGCCCAGAGACTCGTATGAATTGGAGTTCATGCTGTAAGGAATATGTTCTGTTGAGGCAGAGATATTTAAGCCAGAAGCATCCTCGTATGTGTTGGAAAGAACATTTTCTGTCTTCTGGCTTCATACAGATGGATAGTTTGAAAAAATGATGGTAACTGTGTTGAGATACCACAAAATTCAGACTTTTTTTGACTTTTGCTAGAAACAAATTAAGAACAACTTCTTGAAGGAAGATTTAATGTGCTTTTAATTTTTCTGCCTTCTCCTTTGCGTTCTGCACATATATACACATACACGTGTATGAACAGACAAACCTCATGAGTAATTTCTCCAGTGGACTCTATTTTAAGACCTGAAGTTTTTCTACACCACACTAGACTATCTGAAGCACTACTGACTGGTTTGTTGTAGCCAAGATTTATCCCGTTAGAATTTACAATTTGAGAGCAGATTTGTAGATTAGCAGTACATTTTAAAAAAATAAATCTTTACTGGTTTGTATGCGTGTTTCAAAGCACTGTTTGCATCGTTGCTCCCATTCCTGTGTTCCGGGGAGTCGCAAAGTCGGAAATGCATTGGTTTGTTTTCCATTCACTCTGTACAGTTGAGCGCAGTTTTTAATACCTGTTATCCTGATGATTTTTGACAGAGGGAAGTCTGGAGGTCTTTCAGCAGAATAAACTTCTATCCTCAATACCCGTGTGGACAGCATTTGGTGAACTAGCCATTTTATACAACTGCACACGGACAGCTTCTGTGAAAGGTACCTAAGGTTAATTATAACAAAGTTGCTCAAAATGTAAAATATGTATTTTTGTGAGGTTCCTGTTATATCCAGATTCTTTTTGAAGTTTTCATTTCGTAAATGTTTGCATGTCTTGATTGTCTGCAGTAAGCTCACGTTTCCTTCCTTGAGTTCTTTCTTCTTGGGAACTCTAATAACACTATGCCATGAATATAATTCCATGTCTAGCACAACCCTTGATAAACAATTAGGTGTCTCCAAAGTATGCTGGTGAGCCTGATCTGTACCATACTAACTACTAAGGAAAGACTGTGTTTTAATTTTAGATGCTTTAGTAGTGGTGATGGTCTTCGGCTCTTATGTGCTTGTGTCAAATGCAAACCTAAGACTAAATCACAGTGAATTTAAAAAGATATTAGAACCACGGTGGTTTTAGTAGAGCAGATAAAGTCTCCTTCAAGAGGAAACATAATATGTAGGAATTAGTTCCTTTTGTGCTTTTGGTTCTGTATTGTCATTATGTTACTGAGTCTTGCCTAGATCCATTTGCAGGAGGCATTTGCAACTGGCATTTGGGAGATTTGATTTTGACCTCAAATGTGGTGGTGGGAGAGATGAAACTTCCAGATGAGACATGCTGCTTCTCTGAGGCAAATGCTTTTTGCATTTCATGTTTGCGGACTGACCAGGATAGAGTTGTTTAGTGTTGCTCTGATACAAATATCCCTCTTCCTGAGTATTCATCTATTAAATAACCCTTGATTCCTTTTCTAACCTGCCATAATTTTTCTGTGACAAACAAGTAAATGACCAAATATGATTAAGTTCATCATTTTTCCACTCTTCACCATTCCATAAGTATTACTTGTGTTTGAAGACTAATTTCTGTTCTCCTCTTAATCTGCAGAGACTTTGAACCACCAGTAAGTATGATGAGTTCATCTTGACTTAATAAGGGGCAAATGGAATAAAACAAGAAGTTGTTTGCTTTAAAACCTTTTGGTCTTTCTTCCTGCACCCAGTTTAGGCACTTAATCATTGCTGGCTGTGCAGATGGAAGTTATTACATGTAATCTGTTTTTGTTGCTGCCTGATAAACAGAGCAGCATCAGTAATGTGATTACTTTTCTCTACTAGCATGCTGTTCTACTTGAACATATTCCCTGCTTTTCTTTTTTGCCTACTGTACAGTATTAGCATTATAAAGTAGTGTTTCTGCATAATGAGATGTCAAGCTGCTTTAGACCTTTGTTAACATTAATTGGTTTTGAGGTAGGACAAGAATTGTCCAATTATTGACAAGAAAGGGTATTTGAATACTTGAAATCACTGCAGAAACCTACCCCTCCCCAGTAGCTTTCCCATGTTTCTTGTGGAGGAAGAGCAGTACAATGCCATAACTGAGCATGAATAGTAAGCACACATGTGGAAACCCTTTCTTGATGCTGGATCTACTGACACCCTTTTCCTGCAGTCTTTGAGAAGTGACAAGTAAAGGACTGTATCCAAACATCTTTTCGGTGGCTGCTGGTACTCAGCAGCATCTTCACATGCAGTAGCTGTATTTGAAATTGGCAGTGAGATTTACTCCTACATTTCTGAATTTCTTTTTTTTTTTTTAAGTTCACCCTTGAGACTGCAGGCTTTCTTCTAGCCACATAACCGCTTTATTTAGCTGAGGTGCAAGATACAGGAAATATATTTTGCAATAGCCTGGATGCTTGCCATATTTTCTTCACGAAAAGTAAACTGAAAGATGTCATTTAGGAGAAAAACCAAACCAAAGCAATACCTTTGTTCTCCCATCCAACATCCAAAAATGTATTTTGAGCTATTTTGATAAATGGCAGAGTATATGGTTATATCATGTGTACAACAACCAATGACTGTGTCTCATTTTAAAACTGCCATTTTTCTTTCCTGTAAAAATTATTTCATGTTTATGATAAATTGAGGAAGTAAATTGCTCTAAATTTTTCTGGAGTTTTCCTTTACCCCAGAGAAAACAGTTTTGTTGTTTCTTGTGACTGAAGGAAAACTGCTGAATATGGTGTAACATCCTTAAAAAAGAAGAGATTAAATTAAACAGAATCACCTTCTTTTGCTTTAAAAAATAAAAGATGCCATGTGTTCTGTTGTGTCAATGATTGCACACAGAGGCTGCTTAGTGATTTGTGCCTTTGATGCTGAATCTTGTGCATGCTTACTGTATTAATATTTTGATTATCTTTTGAAAGGTAATCATTAATGTTTCAATTATCGTTTATTTCCTTATAAGATGGATACATTGGAGGAAAACTCTGTGAGGATTACAGGATTAAATGAAATTAAATGTATTTCTTGACCTCTGTTATTTCTATCTGATTAGATAACTCACCAACATTTGCATGTAATCTGAATTAGAGATGAACCCAAGCCACAGTATTCAACATCATAGATTTTGGAAAACTTCAGCCAAGTTTCTGTTTCTGTTTCTTTCAAATCAGCTCCTTTGCAGATTGCAGCTTTTGAGTGCAGTGACTCTCTGCGATAAGAGTAGATCTTCACAACTGTTCAGCCCTGTTTGTGCTCATAGTAAATTGCTAGATTTTCAAGGTTACTTATCCTGTGGGGTTGCATGGAAAGTGCTCCATGGGGGAACCATTTGGAAATCTATGCCTTACTCTAGTGAGCATTGTTTAAGCTGGAGTTGAATTCTTTTAAAAGTCTGATTGCAATAGATGCTGGATATTTTAAAATTTGGTCTTGGCCCTTTGAAAGAGCTCATCTGTCTTGCACCATGACCTCATACTGTAATATCAAATAATTTGGAAACATTGTTGATTTTGTGCTTGATTTTTTGTTTTCCCAAAGCAATCACTAATGTTAAAACATGGGCATTGGACAGAGAAGTGTTTCAAAATATCATGAGAGTGACAGCACAAACAAGACAAGAGCAATACAGAAATTTCCTTAGAAGGTAAATATGATGAGTTTATATTTCTGATAGTGTTTTGGGCTACTTACTGAGGTGCACAAGAATACTGTGCCTGTCTTGTAAACAGAGAGAAAAAGATGCTCTTCATGCAATACAGCCTCAAAAGCCTGACTATTTACCTCTTTCCTTTTTTTTTTTTTTTTTTTTTAGATTCATAAGAGAGTTTTTCCCATTCTAATTGTTCTTCTCCTGCATTATATTAGGAAACTTCAAGAGGTGCTTGAATGCTTTTAAGAAATAGAATAAATATATAGAAAAGTTACCTGTTTAGAAGTTAAAACAATATAATGTATAAATAGAGGTAAATAAATCCTCCAACTAATAGTTAATTTGCTACTGGACTAGATTAAGGAATATTCCTTATCCCTTGGAGATTTGAATAGGAGATCTGCATGTCTCTCAGCTTATGAACTAATTCCAACATAAATTACCAAGAAATTTGCAGAGTAGAATAATTCTTTCTCCTGCAGGGAACACTGGGCATTGTACCATGCTTCTCCTTAGGAAGATGGTGAAATTAGAGGTTCCAAACCATAATTAGCTGATTTCATATTTTGGGTTTTTTTGACAAAGAATGACCATTCTGTTATGCCTTCAAATCAAGATGTAAAGCCTACCCATGCATAGTGTCTTGTGTATTTTTACATCCATCTCTGACTTTGATTTCTATACATACTTCTTTTCTGAGGCTGAGTAGCTAGAAAGTTCTATAATTTCCTAACTTTTACAAGTCTGAGTGATCAGGGTGGAAGGTTTTTTCATTCTTATCAGCAAGTTCACTAAGTCATCACTGCAACTGGATTATCTTTTAATAGTTGTCCAAGGAGTACTGAAGTTTTTACCTTTGTCTGATTTTGCAGTCTCTGCAGTGCATTTGAAAATATATCCTTGGATTACTATAATGACTTGGTTTTGCAATTACTGGATTCTGTATGACTGAATTTTGAAATCAATCCATATGCCCATTAGAATCTTTTCCCCTGCTGAAATACAAAGTTGATTTACAAACTGACCAATGTTTGGCACATTTCTAAGTTGTAAGCTGTGCGTGTTTTGTTCGTCTAAAAAACAAGGTGAGAATGTTTGAACCACCAGAATTAAGATTTAGTTGTATATTGTGTTCACCACCAGTTTAACTAGCTATAAAATGTGATTGTATAAATTGTATAGATGAGAAGAGATCATGAAAAAAGTGTTAATGACAACTTCGGGTTTGGGGTTTTTTTTTTGTTCTGCATTTCTGTGTTCTGGAAGTGTGTCCCTGCTGAAAAACTTACCTGAAGATAAATTAACCAAGATCATAGACTGCCTGGAGGTGGTAAGATACACTTAAGTTCTTCTAAACAATGTTCAGTAAGCTTTCAAAATAACGAAGATGAATAAATCACTAAAAATAAAAACCAACCAAGCTTTCCATAATATGGGAATAGGCTTGTGGAATATCAGAGTGGAATTCCAGGTTGGCAGCAATTAATAACTTAATACGTCACTAAATGTTATGCTTTTGGCATCGAAGTAGTCAAGCAAGTAGACGAGAGGATCTATAACCTAGCCTTTATTAAGATTAAGCCCAAAGTTGGAGGAGGCAGATAGAGTGATGCATGGCCATAGCACAAGGGGATGAGGAGATCATGGTGCTGATTACGTGAAATGGCAAATGGCCTTGGCACAGCAGGATCCTAAGCGGTGACTTTTTTTTTTTTTTTTTGGTGGGATTCCTGACGAGGGAGAACTTGTAGGAAGCACTCAAATCACAAAGCTGTAAGTTAACACAGAAAAAATGCTTGACTGGAAGTTAAACAATCAGGTAATTCATTACCTGAATCGTAAAGAATGGCAAGGGCGGTCAGGGTTCCTTAGCAGACACAGTGCCTTGGTGGCTTGCAACAGATAATTTAGGCATTCCCACTGAGATGCCAAGCCCAAAATTACTTTTGGAAATGGGCTTTTGATTTAGAACTCTTGTAAGAGTTTTTGATATTTTTTTTTTCTGTGTTTTCCCTTGCCTCATAAGGAGGACACAAGTGTTGTGGGTTTTTTTAAAACAAATAATGTGCTGCTGCATTAAGATTGGCCTCTCTGTAGTGGAATAGTTGCATACTATGGGATGCAATGTAGGAAGGAGATAGGAAGTTAAACATTAGTGGAAGATGCACGGGTATTAAGAACTCTGCATAGTAAACACAACTTTCAAAAAGGCAAACAACTTATTAAAGAATATTGTCTCCCCCTTCCCTCCCCAACAGGAGTACTATGACAAGGGAGATTATGTTATTCGGGAAGGAGAAGAAGGGAATACCTTCTTCATAATAGCAAAAGGAAAGGTAAGATTTAATAAACCTAACTTATAAAGGAGGTTGTGTACAAACACTTAAAATTCAAAAACTACTTTGAAGGGTGCGATCTTCAGTAAAATCTGTGCAGAGTGTTTTTGAGGACACTATTGAGTTCACAATACCGTGATAAAAGCCTGGAGCAGCATTTCAGAGGTTCAGGGAGCCTAATTTTCCGTTCACAATGAACCCGTGTTACACTGTTCTAATTATAATGTAATTAAAGTGTGTCCTGAAGCCTCTTGACACAGTAGAGATGTAAAGTCAATTTTTTTGTAAATGAGATTTGATCCTGTGTCTTCTCCTAGATTGTTCAACATTTGATGGGCAAAACATAGGCTTGTGAAATGTATAAGAAGTAATGGAGTCCCAGGCTTAATGGAGAATGGCCTTCTAGGTGTCTCAGAATCTATTCCTGTCATTTGTTACTCCCAGAGGAATAAGGCAGAAGCCTTTATCCATCAGCTGTTACAATGGAGGCCAACACGGGACTCTAAAGAATCTAATCAGGGGAATTTTCATCAATAAACTTCCAGGAGGGTTTCCAAAATGTTTCTGTGTCTGGAGGTATTCTGATTTGGTTTTTGCTAATGTGGGCATAGCAGAATGCCTGCTGCTGTGGAAGCAGAGTTTCGTGAGGGGGAAATGTTAGTTAATTCTTCCAGAGACTATCTGCTTAGCTGAAGAGACGAAAAGCTCATATGATCCCTGCCCACAGTGAGAACTGAAGTATTTTTCAGTTTTTCATTAAAATGTGACTTATTTTTGCTCTGTTTTACAAGGTATGAGGAGAAAAATATTTGGAGGTGGGCAATAATGAATATACTCCTTCTTCTCAGCAAAAATCAGAGATGTGTCAGGGAACGTTTGTTTTAAATTTTTGAGAGGAAGGAGTAATTATATATATTTGAAACTCTTTCTGCAGCATTACAGAGTTCAAGACATTTATGAAATACACAGAAAAGAAAGGAAACCTCATCAAATTTTTATTCCTGTGCTTTCCAGGTGATAGTTACCCAAAGTACAGCAGATCACTCACAGCCTCAGCTGATTAAAAATCTACATAAAGGGGATTACTTTGGAGAAAAGGCTCTTATTAGGTTAGTTCACATTGTCTGATTCATGATATGTAGTATTTCAATTGTCCTATCACTATGTATCTGGTTCTACAACTCATGACTCTTTGGAATACAGTATTTGTTTTGATTGTAAAGTAGATGAAGGTAGTGACTGAATTTGCCTTAATGTTTTGGTTTTTTGCAGAGAGGACTTGAAGCTATACACTGTCATCTACCTTTAGTTTTCCCTGTAGCAGTCAAATGCTGGCCCTCTCTGCATTGTGGCTTGTTGTTTATATTTCAGTAAAAGCTGTGATGAAAACTTGTGCCAGGCTCTATATGACTTTAAAATGGATAAGCTCCGTCATGACTGGACTGAGCTGTTGTTTTCATTGCCCTTGATAGTAAGGAACAGAGAGAAGTAGTCATATAGTACATATTTATGTGATTGAGTAGAGAATCTTTTGGTTTCTGGAATGTTTTATATCCAAGGATCATTTCAGAAGTAAGTAGTAAATCCTGATATAGTGCTAATTACAGCTCACCCTAATTTCTTGGAAGGTTGCTAAAGGATGTCGTGATCCAAACACTATTGAAACTGGAAAAAATACTGTGCTGGATGATAATAATGACTAGTAAAATGCTATAATTTTTTATTTGGTTCAGCAATACTCATTCAGATACAGGCTTCTAAGACCTTTGAGGAGTTTCAGCTATAGCAGCTGGGACCCTCCACGAGTACAGTGTGAGGTACAGTGTGAATCCTCACTGTTTTGAGGATTTTGATATGTGTGATATGTTGATATGTTTCTGAAAAAATACATAAATACATTTCAATTCTTAGTGACGACGTCAGATCAGCAAACGTTATTGCAGATGAATACAACGTGGAGTGCCTCGTTATAGACAGAGAGTAAGTACTCTGCAGTTCAATAAAAGACTTGCATCCATGTGACTTTCGGTAGGTTCACGTGACTTCACTATAGGCAAAATCACAATGCTTTCCTAAGGGAACACTGAAGGAGTGTTTATGTTTTTGAAGTACTAAGAAAGAGACGCTGACAGCAGGTGCTGGCGCATAGAAGCTTAAGAGTAGCTCAAAGTTATTCTTTTCTTTCTCCCCTTGTAGTGGTGATGTTTATTTTGGTCTCCTGGGTCAGAGATTCCTGAGGGCTGGTCTTGTCAGTGAAGACCAATGCAGAGAAGGTGTTCAGTAACTCTGTTACCAGGGTCCCCCGTCCATTTAGTTACAGGCCCAAATTGTCCTTTGTTTTCCTTTTGTTACTGATGTATTTGAAAAAGTCCTTGACATCCTTGGCCAGACTTAATTCCAGATGGGAATTGGCCTTCCTTGTCTCATTCGTACTCACTCTTACAACCTTTTTATATTCATTCCAAGTGGCCCATCTCCTGGGTGCTTCCATCTCCTGTGTGTTTCCTACTTATGCTTGAGTAATGACAGTAGTTCTTTATTTATCCACACAGGTCTCTTACCCCCTTGCCCGATTTCTTGCTCATTTCTTGAGCCTGGAGAAAGTAATCCTTGAATATCAACCAACTCCCTTGGACCTCTCTTCCCTGCAGGGCCTGTTCCTCTGAGATTTTTCCCAGATGGTCCCTGAAGAGGCTGAACACAGGAATAGGCTTCCTAGCAACGTGTGAGGTGCATTTAGACAACGCCCTTAATAACATACTTCATTTTGGTTCACCCTGAGATGGTGAGGCAGCTGGACTAGGTGGTTGTTGTAGGTCCCTTGCAACAGAAATAGTCCATTCTAAGTCTTTTCTTCCCACAGTGCTGTTACTCACCTGTGAAGCAGGAGAGGTGATCTCAATCCCTTTGGCACTGTGTACCAAGGGTTTTATCCACTGGGGCAGAAGGACTGACTGCCTGGACTCATGCCAAGCTGGTTCTCAGGGTAGGGGTGGTGGAACCACACTTAATAACCACAGTGCATGTGGGAGGCAAAGTACACCCAGCCTGCTCCAAATTATTTAAGCATAGCATGAAATGACCAGAGGAGATCAGGCTCTCTGTCCCCCTGCCCTCTGGCAAGAGTTCGGTACTTCAGCAGGTTACTGCCTCTTCAAAACTCTTAAAAAAGCTCTTGAAATCCTGTCAAAGTGAAAATATAAAGCTTTGTCTGGATCATGACTTGAATGTTCAGCATTTTGTAATGTTTCATTCGTGTTTTTAGGACATTCAATCAAACTGTTGGAACTTATGAGGAGCTCCAAACTTACCTTGAAGGTTATGTGGCTGATCTGGCCCAGGCTGATGAAAAGCGACATGCAAAGTAAGTCAGATCAGTAATCATAGAAAAGAGTGATAAATACGTAAGTGAAATCGTGGATGGTAGTTCATGGAGATGGACCCCTAGGAATGACAGCAGTCACTGTAGTAAAACAGTCTGTATATGCTTACGGAGTCCAAGAAACTTTTTTTGAAACAAAAATTACGTAGAATCACAGTATATTGACTTTCAAACAAGAATTCTCTCTACCCCAAGAAAACTGAGCACAGAACAGAAGTGATGTTGTGCTCAAATAAATTTTGCATTCTCATGGGAAGTTCTTTGACTGGTAAAAACCCTACTCTAACTCCTGACTGAGTTAATGAAACTGTATTGCCGTGCAAAAGACTAATTGTCACTTCAAAAAGAAACAAGCATACATAAGAGAGACAGTTTATTTTTAATGTTTCAGTGTAGCACTGCTGGTATTGATGTCTGCTTTTAGTTGTGGGCCACATTTTTAGTTAACGTGCCTCTGATTTCAACCTGAGCACTACTGGAAAATTAGTAGCGTATGTTTTTCTTCGGTTTAGAAGTACAACTGCATTCTTATTTCTGATCATTCTACTAGAACTGGTACACAGACCTTCAAACATTGGTTCCCCGACTTGGAGTACCCAAAGGATTGCAGCTGACCACATAAAAGCAGGATTCTCACCAGGAATCATCTCTTTCTAAAAATACTGTTGATTGTACTCAGTGAACTTCAGCAGCATTTTGCTTCTAATTGACTTCCACAGGATGTCCAGAAAGAAAGTGCTTCTGCACAAAATAAAACCAAGATTCTCTTAGGGAATAAGAAGGCTTTCCTTTCCTTCTCTTCCTTTCCTTCTTCTCTTTTCCTTGTCCTTTCCCTTTCCTTGTCTTTTTCCTTTCCTTTTCCTTTTCTTTCCCTTTTCCTTTCCTTTTCTTTCCTCTATACAGGAGCATTAAAGGTAATGGCAAGGAAGAGCACTAACCTATGTTCATTTTCTTAACACAGAGGAAGATCCTTCTGTGGACAGCTGACCAAAGAGGTGTCTTTGGAGATGATAGAGCTGAAGGAGAAAGTAGCCCAGTTCCCTCCTTCCCCATTCAAGAATTTAGAAGTTGTCACAACTCTGGGTGTTGGTGGGTTCGGAAGGGTTGAGCTTGTAAGACCTTGTTTTAAACATACTCAAATAGTTCTCTGTCTTAGATGATTGATTTAGCCACTGACTAATGTGAAGGATTTTAATATTCTACATGCTTGTGCTTCTCAGACAGAATAACTCTGTATAAAGCAATGCATCGTTAAAAAATATTTCAGGACTTGGGTGTGCAAAGAAGCAAATCCATTCTTGTGTGCCTTCATCTCCTGTTGTTAAAAGAATCTTCCTGGTCTCTAGACACAGGCATCAGTTTGTACATGTGGAGTTTACAGGTGTGCCTACCTGCATCGTGTTCCCTGAACTGCAGGCCTTTTCCCAAGACTCTGCTTGGACCTGAATCTCCACAGCATCACGTAGTCTGTGTTGTTAGAATGGCTTCAGGATGCCCCACAACAACTGTAACCAGTGTGATCTCTCTCTGAGCTGTGCTAACTGTGAAACTTCCAACAATTTTTAATGGGTCTTTTGAGTCATATTCGATAGCATGAACAGCTGTGTTTCTGAGATACCAAGAGCTTCATGAGCCTAAAGTCTTAAATTCCGCTCTCCCCTGGCTGAGTAGCAAACACCTGAGAAAAACCTGAGAGCATTTTGTGTAGGCTGCTGAAGGTAATGGTAAATTAAAGGAGACTTTGTGGTTTTAGTGAAGTCAGTAATCCTTCACAGTAGTTAAACCATCAATTGTTTTATTCTGATTCATGCTTCACAAAAAAAAAAAATTTGCACTGAAAATTCTACAGCATCACCTGAATAATAAGCTAAAAATTGAATTTGCATCCAGCTGTAGAACACAGATAACTGCTTCCTTGGTTTCCAAGAAGCCCTGTTTTAGCTTCCATCTTTTTATTGCACACTGGATAATATTTCAACATAATGCAAAATCATTTGTAAACATTCCTCCTAAACTGCTTCTGCTTTTTGTTCTTTTGTATTATGCTAGTGGTTAGAAATCTTAAATTGAAATTAGGACCCACTGTGGTATAAACTCATTGTAGTATGTAGTTCCTATCCAAACTGCTGCTATTTCCCACTGGGGACTGGGAAACTAAAAAGATCTGATGTTTGACTTAAAATCATCCATAAAAGTTCTGCAAAATATCTGGAATTTTCCCCTCATTACAGCCATCAATTTTAGTCCCATGCCATGTTGCAAAAGATGGATATCACTATACCTATTGAGAACTGATTGGTAAAATATCCTTTCTTTGCCTCATATGTATTCATCATTTTTATTCACAGGTTAAAGTGAAAAATGAGAACATGGCTTTTGCTATGAAGTGTATAAAGAAGAAACACATAGTGGACACCAAACAACAGGAGCATATCTATTCTGAAAAGAAAATCCTCGAGCAGATATGTTCTCCATTCGTTGTAAAGTAAGTTGACCATAAGGTTTCCTTGACTGTGGACTCTCAGCTGACCCCCTGAACAGCGTTATTAGGAATGAGGTTTGCCATATATTGAGTTCTGGGGAAAAGACACTGCAAGTCTCGCATTTTATTTTGCTTTTCCTAAATTGCTGCCATTTGTCTCCACAGACTTTATCGCACATTCAAGGATAATAAGTATGTATACATGCTTCTGGAGGCTTGCCTTGGAGGGGAATTGTGGAGCTTGCTGAGAGACAGGTAACAGCAAACAAAGTGTAACCTTGCCCTTTAAAATCACCAGTCAGCTCCGTATGTCTGCTGAGTAGGTTCTGTATTCAAGGGCTGTCCAGCGAAAAGATGTTTGTTTCAGTTTGGTTAATATTCTGGGTGTTATATGTTATCTGGTTAATAAGTGAGGCGTTTTCAGAACTTAACTGTCTGCAACGATATTGATTGGTTTTTTTCCCAGAGGCAGCTTTGATGAATTCACCACCAAGTTCTGTGTTGGGTGTGTGACAGAGGCTTTTGACTATCTACATCACATAGGAATAATCTACAGAGACCTGAAGCCAGAAAACTTAATTTTGGATGCTGAAGGATATATAAAACTGGTAAGATGTAATCCACTGTAAAGCTGTCTTTTTGTCTCCTGTTTCTTTACAAGAGGAATGTAAATAGACAGCATGTAATTATAGAACCAGGATCCCAGAGTTTAATAACTCTTGCAGTTCATTAGAATAGAGAAAATTCGTTGTACGAGAAACAAAGGCGTTGTAAGCCACAGACAAACTGGGGATTTGCAGTCTCTGAGAGCTCTTGCCACAGCATAAATAGCAAAAAAAAAAAAAAGAAAATTCTCCCAGCAGCTAGTTTTAATGTAAAGACAGGAACTACATTTCCCAGATGCAGAATTACCTCCCCGTCCAGCCTCAAGCAATCTTAGGTTCTACATTCAGTCATTCAATCTACAATCAGAGGCTCTCTCTCTTTGTAGAGAGGGAACACACTAAAGTACTGCCATGCTTGACTGTGACTGTGAAAAGTGCAATGAGAATACCCCTCAAAGAACTTGAAATATCCTCCCTGAGGACAATGAGCAACCCAGTGTGCTCCAGGGACAGTAAATCTCATGTCCTCAAGGAAATCATGAGTTGTTGTCTCCAAAACGAAAAGAATTCAAGAAACTTCTTGTGATAATAAATGGATCTGTTTTATAACATTCAGTAATCCAGTGGAATTACTTCTCGCTCCTTCACAGCTACACTGTGTAGTCGTTTTAAATCTAAACTAGCAACTCTGAGATCTTTGCAGGAGGGGAGGAAGCAATTAAGACTTTAAGGCTTCCTAGTGCAAAACACTTCTATATTACGCAACATATGTTGATTTTGATCAGGTTGATTTTGGATTTGCAAAGAAGATTGGATCAGGGCAGAAAACCTGGACGTTTTGTGGAACCCCTGAGTATGTTGCTCCTGAAGTCATTCTGAGTAAAGGCCATGACTTCAGTGTGGATTTTTGGTCCCTTGGGATTCTTGTGTATGAACTCCTTACTGGCAGGTAAGTGTCTCCTACTCCAAGTTCTTATCTTTTTTTTGTTTGTTTTTAGAGACCTTTCTGAAGTTACTTTTAAAATAAATAGTTTGGGGGAGGGGGAGGTCCATCAGTAAAGAAACTTGCAAAATGATACTTGTTTTTGCCTCTTATGCATGTCTCACCTTCCATCATTTCAGAAATGCCACAAAGTGTGGTACATATACTCAATTCTGGCTTATCTATCCAAGGAAAGGGCCAGGGACAGCCTATAATTAGCTGGTGTAGAGCTCCTTTAACTGATGATGATGACAATGATGTTTCCTGTGAGGAACAACTGACAAAAGACTGTTGTTTTCCTCCTTAGTGGGTGATGGGGTACAGTGGGGTGCGTGAACTGTAAGCAGGGCTCGTTCTTTGCTTGCATACACATTCCCATGACCATTCTTTGTGAATCCTCAGTAGTAATACAACATGGAAGCTTCTCTGAGTTAGAGCAGAGGCAGAGCTGGCTTAGAGGGACAAATACGGTCATGCATTTTCCATGGTATCTAAAGGAAGCTTCTCATTCTCAAACGTTTCTAATATCTTAAACAGGCTGAAAGGGTGAGGACTGTAAAACTGGAAAGGTGTGCTTTTTTTCCATATTCTCAAATATTTGGTTTGATAAGTAATGGCCACATCTGCTCTTGCCAGACTTCCATTTATCAGTGTTGCTTTCTTTTTCTAGTCCACCATTCTCTGGGGCCGATCAAATGATGACATATAATTTGATTCTCAAAGGAATTGAAAAGCTGGATTTTCCTAAAACAATAACAAGGCGGCCCGAGGATTTGATCCGCAGACTCTGCAGGTAGGAGTGGCAGTTTGTGGCAAAGCCTGGGTGTGGATAGATTGAGCTCTTTTAGAATTCAAACTACAGTGTTGAATTCCTGGCAACTTGATTTAGAATTGTTATGCATAGCATGGACCATTCTGATTATATTCAGCATGCACTGCGCGCCTCTGAATATGTATCACACCTCTTAGTCTGCAGAAGCAGCATCTACAAATGTTGGCTCTGGGCTCTCTCTGTAGCTGTGACTTTTTTCTGAAACACATCTTAGGGAAAACTTATGAAGCGTGGGCTGAGGAAAGAGCTAAGGACTTTGATTTTGCTATCAAGCACACTGGTTAAAAAAAAAAAATACTTCCAAACTTACTTAGTCATATAGTTTCTACAGAAAACATGGGGCACTTAAAGACTGACAAAAGCCCATTTGAAAATGCAAAAGGCAGTATTTCAAAAGGTCCAGCATGACTCAGAAGCATTAGTGCGCAGTGGCACGCGCAGCTGGTGACACTGCTGAATTTGAACTCCCAGTTCCTGTGGGATCTCATCCATGGCACTAGGAGCAGTGTGCAACATGCTTACGTACCCGCATTTGAACGGCACTTTGTAAATTTTGGTTTGGCTCCTCTTGTAACTCATAACCAAGCCTGTTGGTCAAGGGGGAAAAAAAGATGTGCAACCAAAATTCAGCCAGTTGATTTCACTCTGCTGGTTCTCACAGCTATATGATAGAAGGTTTCTCCATCCTTAAAAGAAAGGAGCAGTGAGCAAAACCTCATTATGCCTCCTTATGAGGCCACGTGCTTTATGCAAGCTCCGTCCCTGTGTAACTGTTAAAAGCAAGCAATTAGGACCTATAAATGCTCTTTAAATAAATAGGAATATTTTATAAATTCTTATCCTTTTTTTTTTCCTCTTTCTTTTAAGGCAAAACCCTACAGAAAGATTAGGCAACTTGAGAAATGGAATTAATGACATCAAGAAGCACAGGTAAACAAAAGAATCTGCCAATAAGAAAATTCGGGGTTTAATTTGAAATACTTTTAATATTTTAGAACCCAGTCTGGTAAACCCATAAAGAGATATTTCTGTTGCTATTGAGTACATCTGCAGCTACAGCTATCAAGCGACGATATAAGCATAAATCCTCAACAGGTTTATCTAGAAATGCCTTGTTGTTTACTGGTTTTGTTGCAGGTTGTTGATGTAGGAGTTTAATTTAGTTCTCAGGGAAATTGATGCCAGTTCAGCATCTGCCTTTCAGACCACCTGACCCTTGAACAGTTGATTTTTAAGAATAAGTAGTTAAGAGCTCCAAAGCAATACTAGGTTTTTGTCCTCTTGCTAATGAAAAAAGTCCTCTGTAGATTAAACATCTTCTGCTTTCTCTTTTTACCTGAGTTGTTTCTAAGCCATGCACTTTGTGCACGTTCTTTGACTTTTCTGCTTCTCTCCTTCTGCTCATGCTGTAAAGAGAGTGGAATTCCGAGGGGACACATAAGTCTTTGCATGGCTGTACTTGTGCATGTATTAACCTGCCTGTCACTGCATCTCCTCTGTACAGAAGTGCCAGTGTTTCTGGTGGTCCTGAAGCTCCCCCTGCCTTGAATGGCAATGACAGTGCTCTAGTTTCCTCTTTCTAATAACTGCGCTGTTACGTGGACAGGAGTTGTCATAAAAAAATTTTCTTATATAGTCCTTGTCCACATGTTTTTCAGCTGGTCATAGTATAATGACAGAAAACAACCTGTCTTTCTCTTTTGGTCTCTCCCTGTCTGTCTTTCATTTCTTTTTAACCAGGTGGTTGAGTGGTTTTAACTGGGATAGTCTGAAAGTGAGGAAATTAACGTCACCTTTAAAAAGAGAGGTACTGGCTTTGGCTTTCAATATCATAATGCTTTACTTGGCTTGGCTTCAAAGAACAACTGATGGCAATAGCAAAATTTCCCATAGAAGCATTTGAATTATTATAGTTTGATGTTTTTAGTGAAAATTGCATGAAAGAAAGAGAGGCAGCAAGCAATACATAAGTTCAGATAAATGATGAAAATATTATTCTGCCTGTGTACTTTGCATTAGATTTCACCATTACTAGAATAAATGGTGTTTGGTCAGAAACTAGTACTGAAAAAAACATATTTTCCTTGGTAATGGGCACATTATTAAGATGCATTGTTCATATTACTGTGCAGAGTACGAATTCCTGCGTTCTCTTACTATTGAGTTACAACACAGCCTTGAGTAAGCTCCCTGTTTTCAAGGGCCTATTTCTCTTTGCCCTAAAATGAAAAAAGATTGAGGGTAAAGAATTTGAAACTCACTCTGACCTCAGTTTGAAACAAAAAAATAATTCTGAGGTCCGCTTTGAGTAGCTACCCTATAAATGTAGATTTGATTTTAAAGGAAATTGAATCAATATTGTGTGCAGCGTGGCCCAGCTTTCTTACTGACTTTGTAGGACTTTTGGTGAAATCTTGGAGTTGATACTATTTGGGAAGTACTTTTGTATAGGAAGGCTAACGCCGTTGCTCTGTTGTACAATTTAATTACTGGAGGTTTATTTTTTAAAGAATGAGGAATTTCATCCATTGAAACAAGTCACCTGTATCATACCGGCCTTTCATCTCCACACTGGTAGCAATAAAAATGATGTATAATCAGTGGAGAACATTTTCAAAAGTTACTTTCTGAAACAACCGTTTGTTTGTGTTTTTAATGTCCTAGTTGTCTGGGCCGACTGATTACAGTTACTTTGACAGCTATCCACCTGAAGAGGGAACCCCTCCAGATGAACTTTCAGGCTGGGACAAGGATTTCTGAAATTGTTTCTTCTGGGACACTTACAGAGACTCATAGGCTTCAGTTCTAAACCTGCTATCTTGTTTCTTGCTGCAAACTACAGTTCTTCTTGAAGAACAGAAGACTGTACAGCAACCGGAGCTTGTATGGACAATGCACCAAAATCCATGCCCATCTCTTTATAACAAGGGCACGTACTCAATCAACATGATGTAGCCTGAATGTGTTTTGTTACACCGTGTCTCTATGAATATTTTCAGACGCTATGGGTCGGATTTATGATTTTGCCATTAGAAATGTAGCTCATGTTTTGATATTAGCAAGGTTACCATATGTCTTTATTTTGGGATGGAGAGGATTGGAAGCCAATAACTGTGGCATTTGTCAGCTGACAACTACAGGCACTTATTTTTCATTTTATCTGAAGTCTGCTGTGTTTCGCTTTTTCCCCATAATGTCCTGTATTGCATTAATCCAGACCTGTGTATAAAAGAGACTTTTACTGAAAGGTTGATTTGATCTGATACTGCAGCTAAAAGGTACCACTGTGGAAGCTGCCTCTCTGTCAATTGTGTTTTGCAACAGGTTGAATATATGACACAGGTCAAATGAAAGTCCAGTAGTAAACAAGGTATATACATACTAGAAGTTGCCTAGAGAAGCAGACTGTGGTGTGTATTTCCCTTACTGCTTCAAAGAGCCACGTCTATTTCTTAAAATGTTTTGCTTTTATGTAGTGAGAACACAAAACAGACGGACAAAAAGCATTTAACTTGCAGGGGAAAAAATGCAGCTGGATGTTGTGCGTTCATGGTTTATATAGAAAAATTCTGTTGCTCTCTATTAAGAAGTACAACTGCAGTTGAAACGGGGATGTTCCCGGTTGTCCTGCTGGGCTTATGGGACTGATGCATCTGCAACCCCTGCTAGGATTTGTTTCAGCTCCCACAGAGACGAAGTCCAATCTGAATTTCAACACTGAAGCTCCCACAGCTCACTGCATTTCACGTGCTGGGTGGAAAGCCTCCCAGGAAACTTGTACTATGCGCTCAGGGTTTAGTTACTGCTGGACAGTCTTCCTAGCTGCTGCTGGTCATGATTTTTCCACCGGGTGAGGGGGTGACTGCCACAGGGGCAGTTCCATGGTTTGTTACATGCTTATAATTATCTTCTACTGCTGAGTGGCCATTGCTTTGACAGCAGATCAATTTAAATATTTTGTATAACCTTCAGCCTGAATAAGGCAGTAGAACATTTTCCATTGAATTTAATGGTTGGATTGAGCCCTTGACAGAAGGAACTACACGTTTGGCTGGTTTTGTTTCCCTGCTTGTTTGCAAATTATTATGGAAACTTTCAGCCAGCAAAGCCTGTGCAAAATGGTGGCAAGCACACACAGTCAGAGAAGATGGAGCAGAGTCTGTAAGCTGGGGTTGTAGATGCTTGCAACTAGCTCTGTTTAGCAATACCAAAGACCAGATTTTCTTTTCAGGATTTAGACAAGCACTAAAAGTTAGGTATTTATGTTTCTCTGTGCATTTTTATTTCTCTCATAAGTATTTTTTATTACAGTCAGAATAATATTGCACCAAGTTTTATAAAATCTTTTGAATGTATTTTTCCATTGTACTTACAGGTAGTTTCCTTATATATGTATATATAAATAATAATGGTGTGTATACACATATATATGTTTTTTAAGTGAAGAAATAGCTATATAATGAGTTTAGTGCAGTTAGCATCAAGTCTGTGCAGCTGTAGGGTATATTTTCTTTATAAAGTTTAACTTATCGTGTTTATTTGTGCGCAAATAAAGTAAGCTTACAGTGCAATGGGCAGGACATAAATATTTTAGAAGCGCATTCCATACAGCAGTCCAGATTCATAGCCCTGATTTATGCTTCTTATCTACATGATTCAGAAGAGACTGAGGCAGAAAAGACTGCCCTGGAGGGGCATCACAGTCACTGATGTCACTTCTTGCAGCATGTCCCCCACTCAGATTATGTTTTCCCTAGTGGATATTGAGAAAATGAATGCATAAGAAGCTACAATAAATGAAGTCACAGATCAGTTCTTGCTTATGTGGAGTACCCACGTACATTTGATTCATTTTATTTCTGGCACATACGCAGTTGACTGAGCTGAAGTTTTCCAGAGACAAGCAGAAGCTGACATAGTAGAGGCTAAACATTACTTGAACTAACGCCAAGTGTCTTTGACAAACAGATGTACTTCAGACTTCCACACGGCACCAGTGGAGTTATGCTGATGTGAAACAAGCAGATAAATAAGTGATTCAGGCTCAAGTTGCTTCACAGTACAGGAGATCATGGGAAAATTGAATGGACAGTTATAATGATGATCAGATTATGCTTATTCTTGCCATTTCTAATTTAACATCATTGGGTAACAGATTTTGACATTCAGGTTTTGATCATGCTGTGGGTATGTCAGTAACTGTCCGAGTTCTGTCCTTGGTGTTCTTATCTGTGCTTTGCCTTCCTGTCTTGTCGGCTTTGCTTTTATTGTGTGGCTCCCTGAGAAACCCAGCTGTAGCTATGCTTTTTAACCTGTATTTCTGCCACAACAGAACATGCCTCAGGAGGCAGGATGGATGATGTTTCTTCCTGACAGAGGGCAGAGATGAGGAGCAGTTAGTCTGGGCTGGGTAGATCAAAGTGCCTTCCCCCAGCTACCACATCAGAGAGGAGATGCAGGTGAACACTTCAGAGAGACTTGTAGGCAAGAGCAGAAGCACAGCGAGAGAGAAAAGTCCCAGGCAGGTGACGATTCTAGCCAGTTTTTAGTGCAAATGATGAATTTTCACCATGTCCTCACAGCTGCTTCTTCAGGCTTTGAGAAGGGAGAGGTTGGCTGCCCCGATGCCTGAATGCATCACCTCTCAATAGAAAGGGGAAGAAGCAAGCTCAGTGCCGCAAATGTTTGCATTTGATCATAGAAGGGGCTGTAGAGAAGATGTTAGAGAGTGTAAGCCTGTAAGATTTTTGCATTTAATGAGAAGAAATAGCTGTCCTGATATTTAGGGAGTCTCCACGATTTTAGGCAGGACTTAACACGTCTTACTTGCAATGAAAAGCAGCTGAGATCCCTTTTTCTTCCCACTACTCAACAAGCTACCTCTGAACAGACACAGCTTTCCCCTGCTGTGGTCCCCAGGGACCTTGTGATGTAGCGGCAAGAAGAATTTTTATCTTTATTTGACAAAGTCCCAGGAGATTTAAGTCCCCTTGACGATTTTAAAGCCCCTCCAGTGAGCTGTGTGTGGCTTTGGGTTTTGACACCTTTGACGGTTTGACAATTTGGCTTCCTCAATATCGTGTAGAAAGTGTGGGAAACAAGAGACCATTAAAGCCAGCCTTCCCAACTGTAGCCTAGCACACCACCCTAAATTCATCCTCCCTTTCCACTTTTTGCAAGGCAGCACAAGACTGGTGCTCTTTATCTCTTAAGTTGCTTGTGCCTGAATGTTGTAGCAACAGTAAAATCAGAAATTCCTCCCAAAGGTGGAAAGCGAGGAGGAGGTTGTGCAGAGAGCAGATGTGAAGATGTGAAATTAAATGCATCCATAATCATGCAGAGCTGCAACCTGTCTTCCTCAAGCCTTTATGTTCCTGTGGCTTTGGGAACCTGGGACACCTCCAGGCGAGAGGGCAGAGTGTTACTTTGAGACCCAACACAGATTTATTCAGTAGGCTGGGCCAGCAGGGAATGATTGAGCAGTCAGAAGCATCTTTTCCCCTTGCGAGTCAGTCTCTGCTCTTGTCACTGTCTTGTAATCAAAGGCAATTGTGTGCAAGATGATGCCAGACGGGGAGTTACAAGTTCAAAGCAAACTGAGTTGCACACCAGGCACAGAAAAGGCAGGTAATTATTTTCTCACAGATCCACAATCTATTGTTTGCCACACAAATATTGCCCAGCGGTCTGTCTTGGGGACAGCAGCAAGACAGCAGCAAGAGTTACATCAGTGGTCAGGTGCATCCTTTGGCAGAACTCCCAAATGTGAACTCATTGTGACTCCTAATATTCTGTGGCTCATCGCTGGTTGACAGGACTTGGGACAAAAGTACTCAAATAAGGTAAGCTCCTCATCCACAGAAATCAGAGGCACACTGTGGCTGACCCCCACCAGCCAGCATTTCACTGATGTGTGGCAGATGAGAAGTGGCCCTTCTCTTTTTTAGCTCATCTGATGTGCTTGCAGAGCCAAAATCTGTTGCCTGTACCAAGCTGCAGACTAGCAACGGCAAAAGACAGAATGAACATTCCAATTAAATTATGGGGCTAACAGCAGGAGACACAGCTGCTGAATAGTCTAGCTAGTCACTAGGAACATCCCCAGGTGGATTGTTTTCCATGCTGCCTTACTAAGCCAAAAACATTCCAGAAAAAGAAAGCTGAAACCCACCCTAATGGCACTCAAAAGAGCACCCAGAAATGAAGTGCTGTAGTGCGTGGCTGCCGAGAGCTTGCAGACGAGATGTTTCTGATCAGCTTCCCTGAAGGAGAGGAGGAGTAACAGAAACATGCCGGGCATTATCCAGAACGATGTCCCTGGCGGTACCTCATCCTGCTGGGAGCAAAGCAGAGGGGAGCCGTGTTCTAGTTCCTTCAGCTTGTGCATTGTCTGTCATACAGGGGGATTGTACTTGGGCACCAGAAGCAGATATTTTCCTGGGGACTGACTGCCCTTCTCAGTCTTGTGGGCAGGCTGATGATCCCCCAGCACTCCCATGGGCAGTTAGAAAGCTCCAAGGTACTTTCTCCTCTGCACTGCATTAGGAAGATGTAGTGTGGTGCTGATGAAATGAAGTACCATGAGAAGTTAAAGATCCACTGGATCCCTGAAGCTCAGCACAGAACAAGGAAAAGAACTTAAGAAAAAAGAGGGAATAACCAAACCTAGAGGAACCAAGAGCTATGACCAGAGAAATGAAGAACAGGAGGACACTATAAATCAAACTACAAAGCCAAAGAACAACTCTGCTCAAACTTTGGGCTCACTGACATTGTAAAATACCCACAGGCTAAGCTTTTCCCTTACTCACATTAGCCCCTTCCTCACAGAGCAGGCATAGTATAGTAAGTGTGTACTGTATCTTTAAAGGAAGGCAAATCAATGATCAGCCAATGACTATAGTTTTTTACTATATGTTGTTACATATACAGGACATGTTGATTCCTATTGATTTGAAGTGTATAAAAATGGACACCTAGCATACTGAAGGTGTGCTAGCTTTATGGATTTAATACCTAGCACCTATCTCTACACAGATATGAGATAAAATCAAGCATCTTGACTGTGTGTGGATTGGCTCTTGCACACTGGGCGAAAGAATGCCACTTTAGTGACATCAGTGCTATTCTAAGAAAGGAACATGCTGTAATCCTAACAGAAGGCAACATGGGAGGCTGTTCAGAGCCCCTCAAGGGCCCACTTTTCTACTGAGGCCCAGAGGTGTGTACCTCAAAAGCATCAAGAGTACTGTAAAGGAAATTATTTTAGTGATAGTGTTACTCACACCTTGAACAAAGAAATGGGATGTATTGGCACAAAACTGAGGTTGTCTTGTCAAGCTCTATGAAATCTATTTTGCAACAAGCTCTATACAAATTGAAGATTAGATTTAGTTAGGTTTATTGTTTGAGCTGGTGTGGTTTTTAACAGGAGGCATTATGACACAGAATTTTATAAATTCTATGTATTTATTTGTACAGCTGTTACAAGACAACTGTTGGAAACTACTGCATCTGGGTTTGCTGCAGGACCTGATGTCTACCAAAAATCCAAGCCTGCTTCCAGCTTAGCAAGTGGCATTCCCCACGTCTCCTAATGACACCAGGACTGACCAATGGATTCAAAAGTGAATCCTATTGTACAGTCAGCCTGTGCACCCTCACTACTTCTGACTGTCCTTAAAGTCAAGACAGAAGTCACAACAGCTCCACACCAGAGAGATAGGCTGTTTTTCATTACCAAGGCACAGCACTGAAAAGCATTTTGATTTCTGCAACTGTCTTGTCTTTCCAGCCAGGAGAAAAGTACAGCTTTTGTCTTCCAGTTTTTGAGTCTATCTGATTTGCAGATAGAGTGCCTGACTTTTCTCCTGCCCATTTCCCTCAGAGAAGGCTTGCAGATTTGGGTCCAGACTGGCCAAATAACAGCTTAATAACTTAAGGGTTTTCAAGTTCCTCCTGCCTAAAAACTACCAGAATCCTGCTGTTTGCATGTCATATAGATACAGCACAAAAACCCAAACCAAATCAAACCAAACAAAAACAAAAAAAAACAAATCCAAAATACCCTCCATTCTCACCATCTCTTGCCTGAATGATTTTAAAGCTCTCCTTACAAAAAACTCAATGCTACTAGAGCTCAAAGAGGCTAGAATTTGGCCTGTACCAGATGGAGGCTGTGGCTACCTGGTTTCCCTGCACAGTATTTGTTTTCCCATGTTTGCATGGGCATTTCATGTCACAATAAAGGAAAGAAAGGCCTTTTTAAAAGGAAGATAATGTAGTTCCAACAAGAATTGGCCTAGTGACAGATGTAAAACCTAAAATTACTTGAAATTCAGCCAGTAAAAGAGAGTTTAAAGTGATTTCTGACTGTATAGCTTTACTACAACATCATTAGAGGGACCATCCAATTTAAGTTGAGGTTTTTTTAATTACCCATTTGCAGGACATGTTCTTTCAGCAATGCTTTGATTAAAAGTGCTTTCAAGAGCACGCTGAAAGTCTTGTGGTTGAGGCTTTTATCTTTCCAGTTTATATTTTTTCTGGCTTGTATCTTTTCTCCAGATCAGGAGCCTTGGATGTTGCAGACCAACAAACCTCTACAAGAAGCACTAAAGCCAAGTAGATTTATATCAACAGGAGGTCATTCAGCAGTTTTTCTACCTGGCAGTAGAAAAGAACTGATGCACAGATTCAGCCATGGTTTCAGAGTACACTGGCCAGAATTGTCGGTGTTCGGCTGTACCTGCTGTATCATCTGACTTTCTTCCTAGCTATCTTCTTAAAATCACAAGGGGTGGAAAACCACCCACTGTTGTGGTTACCACAGGCAAAACCAAAACCAACCAACCAAATAAACCAAAACCAAAATAAAGCAAAACAAAAAATAAAACAGAAAAGGCTCTTAGCATTTTTATTGAAGCAGAACTCGCTGTGAGGCTTGGCCTAAGCAGGACAAGGGCTGCCAGTGTCATCCCAGAAACATCCCAAAAATGAGACAGGTGTCACAGAAATCCCAGGCTGAACATCTTTTGACTCAAATACATAGAAATAAATTAGAGGGGTTAAGTCAATGAGGAAGAGCAGTACTGGAATGTAACTAGATAAACTGTGAACTATGTATATCTTTATTTCGCTCTTAAGAGATTCAGGGCCTGGGGTTTCTTTTAGCTTTGTCAAAGGCGTGAAGGTTACTTTTTTGAGCAACTCAGACTCAACGATTATGTTTTGAGATAATTTTGTGAGACTAATGGAAAACAAACTTGGTATAGATCACATGAACATTCATCAAAATCAAATGCCAAAAACCTGGTTTCCCTGCACAGTATTTGTTTTCCCCTGTTTGCATGCCCAGACAACAAACCACTAATAATACAGCCTAGTCATGGAATCTCATACTTCTGGACGAAACTTTCATTCTATCCCTTCAGAGCCATGGAAAGAGAAACTTGCATTTAGCAGTTGTTATGATGTTATAATGTGCTAAAGAAGTAACAGCAACATAATCGACTAATTTAACTGATGCAGCCGCATTAAGGACAAGGGGAAGCTTGTGGGGGACTGAAATTTGAAGTCAAGATGTGTGACAGAGCAGAGGATCTGTAAACAAAGCAGCGTGAAAGGGAAATACTGTGGATGTGCCATTATCATCACAGGGCTGGACTGTCAGACAGGCAAGGAAGAGGTCAGAAAACAGGGAAAGCCTTTTCACTCTTCTCCATCACCTCAAGGAACATTTGATCAAAGAGTTTTATAAAAATGTACTTTTCTTCTCTTTCCAAGAGGAAAGATAACAGTTAAATGGTTAAATATTTCGCATAAATATATACAGGAGTGTCAAAAAGTGATAACCACTTCTAATTTGTTGCTTTGGCACTTGAACTGTGAAAATATAGAAGAGGAGGAGAAAGAAATGAATTAGTGAATAGCGTGTTCATAGGACTGCTGCCACCCAGTGTCAAATGAGAGTATAAATATAATTAGAAAGGCAAGGGTCTTGGGGTTTCAACCCAAGCCTTAGAACTGGGGGTTTAAAACAGTAAGTATATTTAATCAGATATGCTTAAACTTTCAAATATCACAGTGCTGGGGTTGTATCTTCCCCTCTTCCAGTAAGGGCGCTGCTTATTTCACAACAAAGCAATGTTTATCTGTCATGAGAGCTCATGACCGACAGAAGGTCTCAGGCATGACCTGCTGACTTGTGTCCCCACACAAGTCCTGGGCTGCGATTACCCCCAGTTCCAGTTCACCCCAGCCTTCCCTACTCCCTGGCTGCGGCAGCAGGACGTGGGGTGAGGCCCTGTGGGGATCCCTGCGCCCCTTTGGACTGATGCAGGTGATGTAGGGCTGCGCTTGCATGTTGTGACTCTCACCTGGCACCTCCCTGTTCCCTGGTCTGGCAGGGGCATGTGCCAGCAGGACAGGAGGTCCTCTCCTCAGGGCCAGGGAAGCTCAGAAGCCTGCAGAGCAACTCGACTTTTGCTGTAGAAGCTGTGCTGGCACCATTACAATGCATGTTACCAGACAAAGCAGGGGATGAATTCATAGAAAGAGACCACTACTCCACATTTGTTGTCCTGGATTATGCACAGCAAAGAATGGGTGGGTTTGATCCAAGCTGCATTAATACTAGTGATATTTTAAAAAAAAATACGTAAATGCTGGAACACAACTGACCTGGTTGTCTACCTAAGTAATGCTAAAAGTTTTCTCTATGATGTGGAAAAGCTGTTTTAAATCATGTCAGAATTTATTTCCCCTTAAACTGTTTTGGGTTATACCCATGCCCATCCCACTGGAGCGAGACAGGTCAGGTCAGGATCATTTCTCTCCCATGCCAGGCAAGAGGCCATAAGATTGGAAAAGCCATTAGGGACACAGTGCTGACCATGGCAACACAAATATTCTTACTGACTTGTGAAATTTGCCTGTAATCCTCATGGGGAGAAGGAGATGCACTCATTATGTTCATAATCACAAGGGATCGCAGAGACTTACCATCCCTCATCAAGAGAAACGTTTTCAGCTGTAATAGGATTCACTGGTTGTTAATTTGCTTCACAAGTAATTTTCTCATTTTCACCATAATCCTTCAAACATGGCAATTCACCTGCAAAACATTTTTTAATGAGAACAGGGAGGGGAGGGGGGGTTCATTTCTCCTTTTCATGTATATGTTAATGAAACGAAATCAGGTCAATCAAACAAGCAATAAATAGCTAAAAATATCCTTGGAATTGCTAGGGATCACTGAAACTTACATGCTACTGAGGGAACACAAAGCCCGTGCTAGAACACTCTCCCTCGATACGTGCTTAGATACTTTGGCAAATGTAGGGGCCATATAAACTATTTTTCGGATGCTGAGCTGCAGCCCAGTGTCAACTCCCGGTTTGCCATGAGGTGGACCAGGCACCAGAGCCAAGTGCACCCTCCTCACTGCGACACTGCAACCACTTGCTCACAGGGGGTTTTTCAGTGCTGGCAATGGTGCAGAGGAGCAGCTGAGTGGCAGAGAGGCTCAGTCTGAGCCTGGGCAAGGAGCTGCCCATGCCTGGGCCTGGGGTTGTAGTGACTCGTGCAGACACTTGATTCATTAAATGGAGTATAAAAGCCAGGCTACCACACCATCGACCCTTTGGATCTTGTCATGAGCTCTTTGTTAATTTAGGCTGGAAATGCATGCTGTTTCCATGGGCAGTCAAGAGCATCAACATCTTTTCCAAAGTATTACTATCGAGTCATTTGCACACAGTGGGATAAAAGCTCTCTTTGGATGGCACATAACACAGCCATCATCTCCTGCCTGAAGGTTTGTTTTGGTTTGGATTTGTTCTAAGCCAGTTCTTGCTGAAAACACTGTTCCATGCTTGCTGGCCAGCCAGGGCTGGAGGCAGAGGGAGATATGTGAATGGATGTTCACGTGTTCCCAGCTGGCAGCGAACAGAAAGCCCAAGCAGTGTGCAAGCATGACCTCCACTGCTGAGCAAACACTGCAGGGTTGATGGCCTGTGTGATGGGCAACTCATCAGTTCATGCACGAGCACTCAATACTTCTATGCATGAAGACCCCATGAATTTATGTAGAGCATCCAATTGTTTCACACGTGAATGCCCTAAAAGCTCACGCTTAGTGCCCAATTAGCTTATGCACAAGTGCCCAATAAATTTATACCTAAGCATCCCCTTCCTTCATGCATAAGCCCTCCATTTGTTTACACATGAGCATCGAGATAGTTCACATGGGGACCCAATAAATCCATGCCAGAGTGCTCCATCAGCCCACACATGGGCAGCCACTTCTCATGTGTGCCCATCAGCCCACGCATGAGCACCCATTTAGCATATGCATGAGTGCTGGGGAGACAAAAACTGCAGGGTTCAGGTCACCAGGGGCATCACGTGCCAAAACACCAGCTGGTGAGAGAAGCCTGCAGCCCAGGAGCAGGGAGGAAGGAAACCATCCCTTTCTTTCTTGAAGCCTGAAAACCAATTGCCAGCAAATGAGATGTATCTCTGCTGCCACATTCCCACCCTCTGACACTCCTTGGTGCGGGGTCATCTCAGGTGCTTCCCCACTGAAAATTGGTTCTTTTCAGGAGCATCAAAACCCCATTCAAGATCTTCGTGTTAGCACAGAGGTCCTCAAACAGCCCTCCCCAGAGCACCAAGGGGCCGAGGAGCACAGTTCACCAGGGGTCAATGCATCTGCCCAGCCCTGGGAAGAGGTAGAAGTGCCTTTCCCTGCCTGTGTGCCCAGCACCTGACTTGGCCTGTCAGAGCTCAGCCACTGCCCCCACCTCTTGCCATTGCTTTTTTTCCACGTTTCCTTTATTCCTGCCCACAGGAGCTGAGGAGGAGTCTGGCCATGTGTGACATCTCTTGCAGTGTGGGGCTGGGCCAGGTGGCAGCAGGCCTTGCTAGCAGGTGACACGCTTTCATGTCCAGAGCTAACAAACCCTTTGCCTCAACTGATCCAAACAAATAAGGTGATTGCTCTCTTCTCCTGCTTGACCGAGTATTCCCTACATCTCACTTCGCTTGATGGCTGGTGAAGTTAAGTCATTTCCCTCACCGGCATAAGTAGGATCAGTTTCAGGTCACCACTAAATTCCAGCATATAACGTCATGGGGAAAAAAAAGATTACACAAGCCTGCTCAAAATATAAAACAAAATATGTGTACTAGAGTCAAGTATAATTTCTCACTAGTGGGGTAAAAGAGGGCTAATACTTCCTTACTAGAAAGATTAGACTGAGCCATAGAGGAAAGTCACTTTTTTGAAGGTTATTTGGTTGTGAATCTCTATCCTCTGGCCTACACTGCTTTTTAAGAAAGTTAAGAAATTTTCACTTTACTACTCAGTCACAAAATCACGGCTTTAAGGCAGAACTGATTGTAATCCTTAGCAAGGCATGAATTTCAAGGTTCATCTATCAGAAAACCATCATCCATGGAATAAAATTCTTAAAATACCAGTTTACATGTCTTTTGCACCAAATACACTTGTATTCAGTGCCTCCCCTCCAGTGGCCTCCAGTTTTACAAGGCACTATATCAAACAAAACAGCCTTTTATGTGCATATACTGACTTTAATAAATAAATAAGTAAATACATATATACATAGGTACGTTAACCTCCCCCAGTGGGACACAGCACTAGAGTTCTGGAACTTCACTCCAAACTTAAGGCACTTTCAAAACACAAATGTCTTTAGAAGAACTATGTTACCTCACAGATGATGGGCGGGAACCTTGCCACTTCTAACTTCAAGCACAAAGTTTACTACTACGTACGTGATGAGATATTTGAAGCGGAAACTAGCCCTGGGCTTTCACAGGTGTGGCACAGAGCAATGACAATCCCAGCTCAACCACCCTTTTCCCCTATTCCTAAGCAAGGCAGCACGATGAGAGTATCGTTTGCCAAAGGGGACACCTGGCTGGGAAACTGCAAATTCAAATTTACAAGACTGAAATTCCAAGGTCACTAGAAAAATGTTCCTCCTCATTGCTCACAAGAACCAAAACTGGTTTTAACTTCCCATACATCTGGAAATCAAACAGCTCAGATAATAAAACACTTCATTGCCTACACAGTAAGACAGCAAAGCTGCACAGTGGTAATGACTCTGCACTGTCAGAAAGCTCACAGTTCTCCTATCACAGTTCACAAGGAAGTTTTCAGATGCCAGCTTTTGAGAGATTTCAAAACAAAGCT
>VZRE01001534.1:116206-123482 GCA_013396775.1 Cephalopterus ornatus
GCAACAGCAACTTTTTTTACAAGCAGCAGATTAGGACTTTTTATAAAAAAAGTTCAGTACTTACTGCTATAGTCACCATATCCATAGTAGTTGTTGTAACCAGTGTAGTCATATCCTCCATAACCTCCATACCCCTGGCTGTTGTAGCCATAGTTCCCATACCCCTGATTCCAGTAGTTGCTGTATCCCTGGTTCCAGTTTTGACTGGGGCCTGCAACACAAAACTCAGAGTTGCAGAATTGTTTTCAGTCAATCGAGTCCCTCACCTTCCAACACTACAGCCGTACAAGCTTACCTCCACCTCTTCCTCGGGCTCTTCCAACAAATCCTCCCCGGCTCCCCCACTGCTGCTGCTGCTGGTACTGTTCCTTTGACATGGCTACTTTTATTTCACACTGGAAACAGAAAGTTAAAGTCAGATCCCATTAGCGAAGATAACCCCCAAACACCAGTCTTAAACTTAAAGAACGCTAAGCAGAAAATAGGATCTGCTCACCCTGGTGCTCTCCCTGAAAAAAAGATGGACAGCTTATACTCTCTAAGTTGAAAACAATTGTAAGACACAGTAGAACCAATTCCAAAAAGAATGCTTGTTTCCTTGTATGCCTTTCTGTTTTCCCTTTGAACTAAACCTCTGAGGTCTATTCATCTGGGAAAAGTGAAATCAAGCCTGAGTTATGAAAGTCAGCGTACCAAACTCAACTCAGCTCTGCCTGAAGCTTCCACTACATATTCATCCAAGTAAGAACAGTCCAGCTACAATTTGAGTATTTGTTACCAGGCTGAATTTCAACCAAGTTTCTGAAAGGAAAGCAACTTCCAACAGGAAAGCCTAACTTCCCACTTCAGTTCAGTTTTGGAAGCATTCTGAGACAAACTGACATTTCGGTATCAAGACACACAGAGATCCAGCTACCAGGAAAACATGGTGCCGCCTGATACAAGCACTCTGCCCACACAGCTGCAGCATGTGGGAGCTGCACAATGAACAAATGTGCTGTACAAAACCCCACTCGAAATCCCCTCAGCTCAGAAGTTAAGGTTATAGTCACCTACTCCTAACACCTATATAAATACTTTATAAGCCTAATGCTGCATGTGAGAAAAAATGCTTAGAGCTATTTGCAGACTCTTATCCCCAAACAGATGCACCTGATAATGTAATTCCCTCTACTGTCAATGTTCAGTTTCTCTAAGAAAAACTTCACCTACTTTACTAAGCCCAACATTGTGGTATTTCTTTTCCATTATTTTCTTCACTGGTTCCTCCTCCTTGAAAGTAATGAAGCAAAATCCACGCCTCTTGTTAGTTTTGTTGTCCATGGGGAGCTCTATCGATTCCACCTGGTAAAGAAGACAGTGATTTTATCATCTTTTATCCTGACATTCATGTCACTTCAAAATCCTTCTAACAGGTCATATTTGTTAACTGAAATTATTTAGCCTTGAATATGACAATGTGTTTCTTTCATAGGGCTTTACATCACTCAAAACCATCAAAAACATCACCTTCACTAACAACAGTGTTAATAATTGTGAAAAGATTTTTCCCTCTAACTTCTAGTATCATTTGTCTGTTCAGGTACTCAGACAAAATATGGTGCACAAAGAATATTTTAGTTTTGCTGGGTAAGTATAAGTAGTCTCAGTTTGACTTTCAGTTTTAACTCAGTTAAGACTGAAGTAACTAAATATTCCAAACACTGAGGAGACCTAAACCCTCAAGTTTTATATGAAAAAGATACAGTTTTGTGCAAGTGTACAGTTCTGTTCATTTGCACCACCAAACACTGGGGACAGAGAGATACAGAGACTACACAGCTGCACAGAATTTAGGCAAACTGCTTCAATCTGTGCCACAGCAGATGAGCTGACTGAAAAGCATCTCACCCAACTGACCAAAACACCATCTCAAAAATGATGCCTCCCTTTCTGACTTATCCCAGCTCCACCTTCCATTACCCAGTCTGTGCAACTCAAAGCCTGTAATTAATACTATCGTCATTAAAATTCTGACTACTAAAACAGATTGGAGTTACACTGGCCACTAAGCTTACAGCAACATCCATGCAGGTTGCATTTGGGTGATGCTTTTTATTACTAAATTTGTGAAGACAGAAGAAGTTCCACAAGCATAAGCAGTTTATTTCACCACATACCTCACCAAAACCTCCAAAATATTCCCGTATTTTCTCCTCAGGTGTGTCTGGAGATAAGCCCCCAACAAAAATCTTTTTAACGGGTTCTTTTGTTTTCATGGCTTTAGCTCTTTTTGGATCAATGACCTTTCCATTCAGCTTGTGTTCTTTCTGGTCCATGACCTGAAAAAAATTAAAACATAACCTTAAGCAGTTCAAACTAAACGTTTCACTGAAGTTTTGAGTAAGGCCTAATTTGTTTCAATTTCAATACTTTGATTACAGCAATAATTTGTTGCACAAAAACAAAGAGTTCTGTGATTTTGAGCACTATCCACTGACACAGTTCTAACAAAGTTTTTCAAGGGCCACCTGGGGTCACGTATTATCCAAGGAAATAAGGGTGTAACATTTCTCAGAAAATACCCTACAGTCCCATCCTCAAACCTTAACAACTAAAGAATTTGTACTTTAGATATCACCAAAGGTCAACGAAGGTGAAAACTTTTCCATGTGCTGTATCCACAGCATTTTAGAAAATTTAACAGCTAATTTTTACTTGGATAGAGCCCAAATGTATCAATGTACTGGCTCTACTCTAGGGGCCCACGCTGCAGCTCTGGAATGCAAAGGCTTGAAGTTCTTTGCAAATTACTGCTTTCAGTAGGCAGCAGACATTTATAGACAGTGTTTTTCAAGTGCTCAAGTCCAGTGGCTTGCAGCGTACTCCCATGCAAGTGCTCAAATCCACACTTTGGGAATCACTGCTGCTCCTGAACACTGCATCATGAGTGAGACGGTTCAGAAAAATAAACACTTCAACAAGTATCTTAAATATGTTGTATTCCTGAATCATCTTTAACAGAACATGTACTAACAACTATGCAGACAATCATCTGAGTGCTTTATCTCTGAAATCCAAATCTGAACATGTTTCATTACATCAATACTACCTTATCTACGCTCTCTGATTCTTTGAAGAGCACAAAGCCGAAGCCTCTCGATCGCCCAGTGATGGGATCTAACTTCAGAGTACAGTCTACAACTTCACCAAATTTAGAGAAATAGTCCTTCAGATCTTTCTTTGTGGTGTCCCAGCTGAGGCCGCCGATAAACATTTTCCTGTTAAGACAAGATGGTTTCATCTGTTAATGTGTGTTACCCAAAATCCTGTACTGTCCAGTTGCACAAGGTCAGTTACCTAATGCCTGGAACTGGCAGCATTTTATCAGTGAGGACGCTGCACACACAGGCCTGCACTTTTTGACAACTTGCTTAAACGATTCTGGCCAGCTTAGATAAAGACTTACATGTAAACAAAAAGTTTTACACCATCTTCTACTGCAGTTGCTTACTCTGCTACCCCAGGAAACTACCAATAATGACAAAAAGGTATTTTACTACCTCCTTGCACCCCCACCACAGACTAAATTCCATTTAGTTATCTGTGGAGCCTCCACACAACTGCTCAAGAAACCCACATGGGCAGATCAGGTTTATACAGCAGTGCACTGAAACAGAGGCATTTATGTACTAGGCTGGACTGAACATAAGCCCATATAAAATAAAATGAAGTTTAGTCAAGTCACCTTCCCCAGAAACTAGTAAAAAAAATAAAGCATTGAATGGTGAAAGCTTATCTTCCTCACAAAAACATGATATAAACATCAGGCATAATCCAATACAATCAAACGAATGTCTTCCCAATATTCCTAAGGGACGAGTGCTGCTGAGCAAATGTGTGCAGCATGTAATTCTGATCACAACTTGAATTTTCAAAAGCACACTGGAAGCTTAGAATCAATTCATGAGCATCCCACAACACTGGTAAGACACAAAAAAAAAAAAAAAGGAAAGAAAAAAAAATCAAGCCAGTACGCACACAAATGAATCATTCATAGTCACAGTTATTATGCATAGGGCTTAGGCAGCCATTCAAAAGAGGATTCAAGATGATCTCCTCTAATACTGATAAAGAAGATTTTACAGCAGGCTCCAAACAAAAAAGTATGATCCATTATGATCTATATGTTTTCTACAAAGCTTTGTCCATTTTCACTGTACCAACTTATCCCACAATTCAACACACGCTTATCAGAAAATCTGAAAAAACACTGTATCATGTCTTCAACTCCTCCACTTTCCACACCCATACAAATATTCCTGCCAATCATGTAAATTGCATGTACCTCCACAAGTCAAACTCTCTCAAATCAAAAGCTGCTCCTGTGAACTAACTGTTGAATTAGCTGTACTGTCATCACAGAATTAACAAGAGCATTCAGTTTCTGACAAACATATCCAACCTCCATAGAGATGAGGGGGTTCAGGAGCTTCGCATGTTTCTATGAAAGGTCTTGAAATCTTTAAGCAGGAGCACCAATTCCCCATTTTCTTTATCCACTTTTCCCACTACTTCCAGATCTCTCTTCTACAAAGCACCAAAATCCCTTTCTATCTAGTGTGACTTCTTGTTGTGTTCAGGACCAATCTATATTGGGGGGCCCCAGAAGACTGGGGCCCCCAACATAACAAGGACACGGAACTGCTGGAGCACGTCCAGAGGCCACGAACTTGATAAGATGACTGGGGCACCTCCCCTCTGAAAACAGGCTGAGAAAGCTGGGACTGTTCAGCCAGGAGAAGTTTGCATGAAGACCTCACAGCAACCTTCCAAGTATCTGAAGGGGGTCTACAGGGAAGGCAGAGAGGGACTCTTCACCAGGAACTGTGCTGATAGAACAAGGAGTAATGGGTAGAACTGAAAGAGAGGAAATTTAGATTAGATATTAGGAAGGAATTCTTTGCTGTGAGGGCGGCAAGACACTGGCACAGGTTGCCCAGGGAAGCTGTGGATGCCCCAACCCTGGCAGTGCACAAGGCCAGGTTGGATAAGGCCTTGAGCAACCTGGTCTAGTGGGAGGTGTCCCTGCCCATGGCAGGGGATGTTGAGACTGGTTGGGGGGGTTTAAGGTCCATTCCAACCTCTTAACATTCTGTGATTCTATGAATATTGATAAAATTGTCCACACTGGCAAATCAGCAGCTTCATACCAGCACGGGCAGTAAATCAAAGGATGTTTTCTGTCCTTGTGTTCATCCATCATTAAGGTTCTTTGTTTGTTTGCTGTTTTGTGCAGATTTTTTAAGCAGCCAAACAGAACACAGAGAGGATGCAGCGTTTTTCTGACATGTGGGGGATGCTCTAGCAGTTACTACTGAACCGAACACTTGCTAGGCAACACACAAGCCACCTGTTTCACAGCTACCAACAAACCATTAAACACACAAAACCTGCTTTACAGTTGTCAACAAACCACCAGTATTAACATACAAAGCCTGCTTTATGCCACTAAGTACAAACAGAGCAAGAACACGAGTTTGCAACAGCTCTCTGAAGGCTCTTCTTCCCTCCACGCAGCAACTGCAACCTGGAGTCCAGTCACACAGCAGCAAACCACGGCTGCTGCATCCTGCCACTACACGAGCTGACAAACCACTGCTTCACTGCAAAACTTGAGGTCAGGTCAAGGCTACAACACAACCATGAGCACAAAACGCAATCCAGGAGCAAATGCAGACTGAACTTCAAAAGCTCGTGTAAAATACCCCAGCCAATGTGTGGGTTAGGAAATGTATGTAAGTCACATCAGCACATAGTTTTCCAAAATAAGCTTTCAGACTTCAGACTTAGCTAAACAGAGCAAAGATATCACAGGTCTGCTGTTTTCCCCCTACTACCAAGAAAGCTGCCAAAACACTTTGTTTCCTGTACAGCATGACCCATAAAAATTGACAGGTCAAATAAGAAGACTGAACTGAACTACAAGCCAACATATGATACATTTAATCACTGCCCAATGTCACTGAACCCCTCAGCAACAACTTTTTCTAATCTGTATTGCCTCCAAAGAAGATGAGCTTCCTCCTGAAGACCCTTTAAGAGGTGTGCATTCCAGGGCAAAAAGTGAAACAAATATGCAAAGTGTAAAGGCATTTAAAGCCACTAAGAGCAAGTGAGAAGTAACAAAAACATTCTAAGTTTCTGCTAATCCCACGAAAACACTCGAAAAAAAGTTCCTGTTCTCTCTCCCTGCAACATCTCAGGTTATTAACACGAGGTTATTAACATCGTTCTCTGCAACATCCCACGTTATTACAGGTGGAGGAAGACACTTGGAAAGGTTTTGCAGCAGGTATCTACATGAAAATGTAGCCAAGGCTCCTTTATCCAGTTTATTTTCTACCTTGACCAAAACCAGACCTGCAGCCTGAGCTCTTATGGGTCTGACAGGAGACAGCACAGAGCATCAGCCTGTCCTGTCACTGGATTTTTTACAAGTGAATTTCACCAGCAATACTAAAGTGACACTGCCCCATAACAAGCACCAGGCAGAAACTCTCGGAAGATTAAAAGCTGCTTTTATTCTTCCTAAAATCATAGAACATGTTGAGTTAGAAAGGACCCATCAGGATCATCGAGTCTAACCCCTAGCCCTGCGCAGGACAGCCCCAAGAATCATACCATGTGCCCAAGAGTATTGTCCTAACAATTCTCGAACTCTGTCAGGCTTGGTGCTGTGATCATTTCCCCGGGGAACCTGTTCCAGTGCCCAACCACGCTCTGGAGGAAGAACCTTTTCCTGATAGCCAGCCTGAACCTCCCCTGACACAGCTGGTTCCTCGAGTTCAGACATCGCCTAATGCAATCTTCCTCACAGCAAGTTCCGCGAGGAGCAGAGGGATTGTTTAGGCTGGGAAGAAGCCCAGGTCCCTCATGCCTCTCACCGACACACCGTCCGCGTTTGCAGCACAGGGCAACGCTGCGACTGCGACCCCAGCATTCGGCTACGCCGAGTTACGGCCTTGTCGCACACGCACCGCACATTAACTTATATAAAAGACATCCTAAAATAAATAAAAGGGGGTCGTAGCTCGGCACGCATGACACCGTTTGCACACCGCGGGTCCAGACACCGCCCCCGCCCGGCCCGTGACGTCGCCGAGGCGCCAAGTAAACAAACAGGGCGGCGAACGGGGCCGGCCCAGGCCGGGGGGCTCCGGGCCCCGGCCGGGACACAAAACCCGCCCCCGCCGCTCACCCCTCGTCCTCCTCGTTCTTGCTGGCGTCGATCTTG